>JANHGC010006785.1:9067-21236 GCA_027560395.1 Boaedon fuliginosus | reverse complement strand
AGAGCGGCATAGTAAGAACGCTTTGCTGCTTTTATTGCCACTAAATAGGTCTCAATATGAGCTCCTAATAGTGTTCGATCTGATTTGGATTTTCCCTTCTTCCAGCAGTGCTCTAGATGTCTCCTCCACTACTTCATCCCCCGGAGCTCCTCAGTGAACCAAGGGGACTTCTGGGACTTCCGGGATTTCCACTCCAGTGCTGGGTTTTAACTGGTTTGGCCCAGTTGAGCCTAACTGTTTGTTAAAATAATTACCAGTTCTGGCAAAGTGGTTGTTAAAATTAAGCTACCAGTCCAGCCAAACTGGTAGTTAATTAAATCAGCTGTTTGGGGGGCCTAAATTGATGCACACACAGTGCGCACGCTGCGCGGACCACTTCAGGCCTGAAAAACAGCTTATTTAGCTATCAGCTCCCTAAATTTAGCAACTGGTTTGGCTGAACTGGTAGCTAAATCAGCTGTTTTTTGGGCCTAAATTGATGTGGGTGTGACACACATTGTGTGCGAATCACTTCAGCCCCCCAAAACGGCTGATTTAGCTATTGGCATCAGGCAAACCAGTTGCTAAATTTAGCAGAGCTGGTAGCTAAATTAGCTGAGTTTTGGGCTCAAATTAATGCGAGCACAGCGCACACTGCACACACATCAATTTAGGCCCCAAAATCAGCTGATTTAGCTACCGGTTTGGCTGAACTAGTAGCTAAATTTTTGAGCCTAAGGTGATGTGCGCACATCACGCATTTGGCACGCACTGCGCACGCATCACATCAGGCCTGAAAACCAGCTGATCAGCTGATTTTTGGTCTCAAAGTGATTCCCGTGCATCACACACACAAAATGCCCACACCAAGCAAGCCGCTTGTTAGACCGGTACAAACCCACCCCTTCTCTACTCCTTGTTACAACAATCTCCCTCTGCCTCTTTTTCTGCTTGTTGTGTTCAGTCCCAAAGATTCATTTACATGTGCACACATAGCCTGTCCAAAAATACTCCCAGATTAGCAGCACCTTTAAAAGTACTGCATCTCTTTCTAACACATCGGTAAGCACAGTAGCCTTTAAAGAAATTGATTGAAAATGTGGAATTCCTGTGTTATCCTATGAATTTTTAGGGAAACAGTTACATTAATATCTAACATACTAAACTTCCAATCACTTTATTTTTAGTGATTTGCAAGATAGATGCTGCCATATATCTAAAATACTTAGAAGTTTTGATATTTAATAGAGAAGGTAATAATAGAAGCTTCTCAAGAGTCCTACTATGGCTTGAACTTGCAGCACAGATACATTTAGACTGAGCAAAATCCCACTCTGAATTATTTTAATGCTCCTTCTTCTGTGCTTTTAATAGTCCCCAGGAAGCATAAAGAAATAATGTTCTGGAAAAACAATCCTCTCATTTTGTTTCTAATCAAATAAAAGTCCCACCTGTTTAATTTTGGCTTATCACATTGTGGTTACTGTTAAAAACACACTTGTAAAATAAAATAAAAATTGTCATAATCATAAATGGGGAAGTGTGCTGTGGAACAGTTACTTGTATTAATATATGCCATGTTGTATGCATCATCATTCTTTTTTATTAAACTCAGTTTATTGATTAGCACATTGTGAATACAGTGAATTGTGGTTCATTCAGCAAATTATAATTAAGCAGAATAAGGCTTAGCACAATGTGTAAACTGATCAGAAAATGAATAATACATTCTTGTCCAAGTCTCTTGGTAGGAAAGCTGATTTGCTGCCCAATTCTTTCTCAAAGAAATCATCAACATCTAAAGTTCTTTGACCAGATGACAATCTATTTGAAAAATGAACTTTTTATTTTTTTCTCCAATGAACATTTAGCTAAAATAGTACGAATCAGTTATTTATTTCAAGCTAAAATAGAACTAAATTAGAAAGCTATGAAGTTTCTGCATACTGAGTAAAACCATTGAGTTCACTGTCATCATCACTTTTTGCTGCTGAGTAATGAAGACAGAGCTTGATATACATAAATTGGAACCATTTGCATGGAAACCACGTACTCCACTGCTGTATTATTTGATTCAAAAACCAAAGCAAAAAGCATAACCTCTATGTACTCCGTTCAAACATTTCAGAAGATGATTTTGCTGGGAACATTCAGTAAAAAAAAGATAGAAATAGTCTTTATCATGTGACGCTTCAGCAACCAGGTTAGCCCCTGACATGGCAATGCATGTTCAACCCCCCAAAAGCATTATTTTCAGTTTGTGCGGCATAGATTGCTTGATAGCTCATAAACTAAATTTATTGTAATGAGTTTGCAGAGGGAAATTTATGTTGTAGAGTATTATCTAAACATGAGCAAAGAGGTTCATCGGTGGTTACTCTGCAGACAACTACAGTCTGCTGAGTTTAGCATATTCATGGAGACTGCTGTTTTATCCACCCCATCCTTGTACAGAAGCATATTTTAAAATGATTTTGTCTTCATTGCAAGGCTTTCCATTAAAACAGTGGCTGGCAGCTGGCACTTTTTAAAGCAAATGTTAATTGAAATGCCACTTTGTAAATCTACATGCAATGTTTTCAGTGCTGCACTGCGTGGCCCAGTTGTCAGTCATGTGTATTCATAACTCCATTAATGTTAATTGGAATTGTGTGGGCCTATGGAGGGGGTGGCTTTTAGTGTTTAGTCAGACAATAAAGTGTGAAGGAAGGGAAAAGGGAGAATGAGTTTTCTTTCAAAACCTTTGATAAGTAGTAGAATGTCAAGGGGAAAAATATCCCTGTTTTGACTAGCAATTTAGAGCAAACAATTTTTCACAAAGGAAGGACATGTTGTGAGTATATAAAGTTGTCACCTGTACCATTTATTCCAATTAATGGTATACTTAAAGAGAAACATAGTCTGTATGTTGAAATAGGTTATTAGAAATATTTTACAAAGTCATTCTTAGATGGAAAAATGAGATACTGTATGAGCAGTTTAATGAGTCCAGAAACACAACATTGTCTCAGAGAAAATGAAGGAATATCTTGTATTGATATTTCAACTTTTGATGTATTTATAAAGAGCATCCCATAACAATTTTCTCTAGTCTTGAAATCTAGTTACAATAGGAACCAATACTGGTTGCAGCCACAATAAAGATTAAGCAATATGTAGCAAGGATATTTTATGCTTCCTATCTTTTATGTTCCCAGATTGCAGGTGAATCTACTAGATAGAACTGCCTCAATGATTTATTGTATTAATATATCAATGATCATTCAAATCACTCCTGAGGCAAAAGGTTAAATATGGCTTCATTAGAGAAACCACAAATACATCCAAATCTTTAAATGTTTATGGAGATTCTTAGTCATTCAGGTCATGGTTGTCCCAAAGGTGCTTTTTCAAGAGGTAACTGGACTTCCTGTTTTTTCTTTGAAGGTGTTTTGCTTCTCATCAATTCTGATGAAGCTTCTTGGATGAGTGGTGAAATGTCTTCAAAGAAAAAACAGAAAGTCCAGTTGCCTCTTGAAAAAGCACCTTTGGGACATCTGAGTCTTTAGTTATAAATCAATCTACTTTTTCTTCAAATATTGGTTCACTATCCCCATCTCCCACTTGAGATATCTTCTCTCTTAAGCCTTACAGAAATGGACTATGCCTAAACACTTGATCTTAATTTCTCAACACAACAAAAGAGGGGGAAAGCTTTCATGGAGTGAAATGTATAGACTGATGTTAACAATTTAAAATTTGTCTCGAATATGACAACAATGGACTCACGGTGTCAACTCTTGCAGTTGACTTATTCTATTACTGGGCAAAAAAAAGTTTAATATAGTTAACAAAAAGCAAGTGCATCTGTTCCTTTCTGCGAAAGGTTGGGAGAATTTGGTAAATTTGTCTACTGAAGCTAAATTAAATAAAACATCCAAGAGACATTTGGCACACTTTGGCATGACTGAATTTTATACCCAGGAAATAGCAATATTTTCTATTCTGGCTCCATAGATATAATTGCCTATATGCAGAATTCAGTGATAAGGTACATAGGATAAGATTTCTATAATAATCTAAGAGTATAGGATAGGGAATTATGTTCCACTGTGCTGTAATTTTCTGCATGAGAAAGAGTGAAATATTAACAGCATAAATAGCTGCAAGTATAGATGATGTGTCATGTAGAGTTCAATGAGGTGGGATCTAAGGATCACTACATACACAATGATGTAATGATAAAAAGAGTTTATTGTAGAAGGATAGAAATAGAGATGTCTCTGCTGAGACTATATACAGAAGAATGCAAAATGGAGGGGCATGCAAGCCCCTTTTATAGGCAGGAAACCACATCTCCCCCTACAGGTGCCACAGGTGCAGGACTGACAGCTGCTGCCACCCAGAGGCACATTGGGGGCAGTATCCATGGCACACTCTTGAGTGTGACATGATGTCACAATACCGGATACAATTTTTCAAATGCAAACATAAACTAGTGTTATAGATTTTATGAATGTATTAACTGGTGTTGATTTAAATCATAAACACAATAATTAAGTTAAATCAATGTTATGCAAAAAAACTTGTGTAAAATGGCTGTAGAATGGGCTGCATTATCACATGAAAAGTTGGGGCATGGCTTCCACTGATTCCACCAAGAGGTATCCGAAATTGTCTTCCATATCTTTCCACATTACTGCATCTACCAATTGTTGACTAGAAATAGATCCAATAGCTACTTTTTTCCAGAGGAATTCTTTTGGATGCTAATTTATACATTTCTGTTAGTTCTGTTGGCTAGGTTGGGTCAAACTGGGCATAAAAAAAATCTGCACCTGTTTGCCCAAAATATAGCGTAATGAAAAGTCTTTATATTAATTGGCATCAATTTACTCTTGGCCTATCCTTTCAGTCTTCATTGAATTCCAGTACAAAGTACACTGAAATATTTCTTAATACTGTAGATAAAAGGTGTTTTTTAGACCTTTCAGAATACAGTGTTTTAGTATTTAAATTTTCTTGTTCTAGTCTCTTTCTTGAGAAAGTGAGTAGAAGATGTAAATTCTCTAATTTTGGTGGCGGAATTAATAAGCAAGTTTGGACAGTCCTGTTATTAGAAATCTTTCAGATGCAAGCATACATATACACACCACTTTATCACCAGGGCTATTTAATGTCTGTTCTAATTTGCCAAGACATTATTGCTTGTTTCTATCAACAGTCATTAAGATCCACTGTGTTCTTAAAGGATCACAGTTTATCTAGATCCCTCCTCTTTAAGTTGAATTCCTAATCACAACTACTTCCAAGTAAGCTTTGGAGAAAAAGAAAGCTTACTTTTAACCAGGCATGTATGAACCATGATTCTGGATACCTTATAGGTATGCTTCTTTGATTATATTCAGTTAATAGAATAAAGATAGTAGTCAGTGTGCAAAATAATGGTATATCAGAATGATACAAAACTAGGCTTTGTGGCACTATTTATCCCTTCACTTTGATAGTTGAATTTAGTATTGTAGCTTAACTCACATATTCTTCCAAGGACAAGTTAATTTATATTAACTAGGCTTAATAGTGACCTTTCAAAAATAGCTTTTTCTTGAACTTTCCCCCCTTTTTTATAAGTCCCCACGTCCCCTTCAGCTAATGAATACAGACCAACAACTCCAATCTCTTAAATACTCTATATTATAAAATGTCAGGAAGATGACCTGTTACCCTTTATGCTTTGAAGGAAAGAAAAAAGGAGCACTATTCCAGTAATTTTATACCCAGATGGATTTTTAGAAAAAAATGTTTTCAGACAAGAAGACAAATGCCCACAGACTAATATATGCATCTTTAATACAAACGAGTTTGGAAGGAAGACTTGAAGATTTGGTTTAAGCTCCTCAAAAAAAATCTTTCCTAATAAAATGTTGGCCCATTTTCTGAATGTCAGGCAAGTCATTGCTGACAATTACAACATTTTTAATGAAACAAAATGCCTGGAAACAAAATAAATATTCTAGCAATCAACCAGATGGAAAAGGTTGCACGTTTGAAAATAAAAAAAAAAAAAAGATCTGTAAAAGGGTGATTTATTAATACCAGAGGAATTGCACAACAAAGGACTGGTGACAGGAATTAATTAGCATGAATGCTAAGTAAATAAATAAAAGTGCCTTTATCTCTTGATGTGAAAAAAATGTACACAGATTCACTTCTTCTTACAAGCACAGTTTTATTAATTAAAGAAGTTAAATCATTCATATGCTCCTGGAAGATATAGTATGACTTTCATATGGTGACTAGATTCAAGAAGCTAAAAGGCTTCAGTTCAGCTGTATTAATTCTTCTAGTTCTTCTGCACCTCTCAGCACCTTTCAGTGTCACTGACAATACCTATATTTCCATATCAGACTGAAAATGGTGGTACATGGTTTTCCTTTTAGGCTACATCCTGAAAGTGATGACAGTAAACTTATTGGATGTGGCTACTGCTATGTTAAGTCCAGAAATGATACAACTACTTTAAGGATCTGCTGACAGACACAATGTGTATATCCACACATGCTTCAAACAACACGTTTCCCTCTGAATCCAGACATATGCATTATCTAAAACTTAATAGCATGTGTTCCATCTTGTCCTCTGTGTTACTTAATATCTATATTAAATCATAAAATAAAGATTATCTGCAGTCTTGGAGAAGGATGTTATCAGTGTGTTAAAGACACCCAGGTCTATTGTTCTCCAAGAAAGCAATCAAACACTGAACATTACTTCATCTCTTTATTGTATAAAGGAGAATAAATTGAAATTAAACCCAGAAAAGATGGATATGTAGTTGATAAGGAAAAAGTGAGATGAAGAATTAAAATGAAACCTATTTTAGAGGAGAATAAGAATCCCTTATAGCAGGGCTGTCAAATTCCCAACCCGCAGTCTTGATGTGTCACATGCTGGCCACGCCTACGCCCATTTTAGCAAAGGGGGAAAAAGTCTTGATGTGTCATGTGACTCCACCGTGAAAACTTGAGTTTGACACCCCTGCCCTAGAGAGCAGGTTCACCTAAAGATCCTGGGATCTTGATTTGTAGGTGATGGGTGAGACAAGGATTGTGTTTTCACTACTACAGCTATGGCCTCAACTCAGATTTAGCAACAGGTATCTATAATCTGATTATAACCTGTGCTGACGACTCAACATGCTATCTAAAAGATAGCCTTAAAGTCGTACCTGAATATTGTATTTGGTATAAATACAATACTGTATATGGTGAGCTTCTGTGCAATGAGCAAAGTTCATGTAGTTAATTAATTTAATTGACTTGATTGTAATGTTTGCTTGATTTGAATTGCAAACATTGTTTATTGAATTTTTAAAAAATTGAAAGCCATCTTGAATGCTTACATAAACAGAAAGGCATGGTGTAAACTCAATAATAAATAAATACAAATACAGGCAAGATGGTTTTGGGGACTGAAGTTCAGCCTATTTTGAACAGGATTGCACTGGATTGCCCCAGGATTGGTCCAAAAATCAATATGGCAGCTGTGATTACACAAAGTCTACTCCTGAGGCAGGGCTTCAGTCATTTCCTCATAGCTATCATCTTGCACTTTTTTACTTTCTCCTATGGAGGATGTTGTGGTTGCACTCCCTCTGAAAAAGCAGATTTGTAATCTGTAATTTTGTAATTTGAATTGTTCCTGGATTTCCAGTTGATAGCTGTGGAAATAAATAGGTTTGCTTAAATTGGGTTAGACTCAATGACAGTTATACTTGCATGCATGCAGTTATCCATCTTAGCTGCACGCTATTTTGAATGCTGCTCTGCATGGAGCAATCTTTGGAAAATGTCCAGAAGTGTAAAATGTTGGTGTAAAATGTGACAACTAGTCTATCCACTAATTGAAGGAATTGATGTTTTTACTAAACCAATTAGTAAATCCAACTGGATAAGGGAGTCAGATCACTCCCTTATCCAATTGGATTTCCTGACGCCCGGCCCACCCCGTAGGGAGGTGGTTCCGCCCCAGATGCCTAATGGACAAATTGGGTTTCAGAGGGAGCTTGGGGAGATTCCTGATTCCCTGCCACAGCACGGCCGAGTCCCTGATGGCTGCATGGAATAATGCCGCCGCCGGGGCCATGGATGTATTGTGCCTTTGCGACCACACACTGCTCGGAGAACCCGGAAGTCCCCTTGGTTCACTGAGGAGCTCCAGGGGATGAAGAGCGCTGCTGGAAGAAGGGAAAAATCTAATCGGACTGAACACTATTAGTAGCTCATATTGAGACCTATTTAGTGGCAATAAAAGCGGCAAAGCGTTCTTACTATGCCGCTCTTATCGTGTCTGCAGACCATCACCCAGCCACCCTATTTAGGGTGACTCATGCTGCCCTGAGATGAGCGGAGGCTGAGAGTCCTTGCAGGGTAGAGCCGAGGAGTTTGTTCAGTTCTTGTCAGATAAAATCACTCAGATTCGGTGGGACCATGATTCTGGCTGGACAGGGTCTATTGAGGTGATGGTGGCGGTTCTTAGTCCTGTTATCTGGGATGAGTTTGTTCCTGTGGCCCCTGATGATGTGGACAAGGTTGTAGGTGCGATGAGCTCCACCACCTGTTTGTTGGACCCATGCCCCTCCTGGCTAGTTTCAGCCAGCTGTGAGGTGACGCCTCTTTGAGGGAGGGTTCCTTTCCACCAGCCTTGAAGGAGGCGGTGGTGAGGCTCCTCCTCAAGAGGCCTTCCCTGGACCTGGCTCTTTTGAACAACTTTCGCCCGGTCTCCAACCTTTCCTTTTTGGGGAAGGTTGTTGAGAAGGTGCTGGCCTATCAGCTCCTGTGTACCTTGAATGAAGCTGATTAACTGAATTCTTTACAGTCTGGCTTCAGGCCCAGGTACAGCACTGAGACAGCATTGGTCACACTAATGGATGGTATCTGGCGTGCTTGGGATAGGGGAGTTTCCTCTATCCTGGTACTTCTTAACCTCTCAGTGGCTTTTGATCCTATGGACCATGGTATCCTTCTGGGGCAACTTGGGGGGTTGGGAATGGGAGACACTGTGTTGCAATGGTTCTCCTCCTACCTCTCGGGCCGTACCCAGTTGGTGTTGGTGGGGGGACAGAGATCGAGCCCGAGAGTCCTGCCTTGCGGGGTTCCTCAGGGCTCGATTCTTTCCCCTCTCCTATTTAATATATACATGAAACTGCTGGGTGAGATCATCCAATGACACGGGGTAGGGTATCATCAGTATGCTGATGATACCCAGTTGTATATCTCTGCCCCTGGTAGAATTAGTGATCCCACTGAACTGATGGCCTGGTGCCTGGAGGATGTGAAGATCTGGATGGGGACCAATAGGCTCAGACTCAACCCTGACAAGACTGAGTTGCAGTGGGTATTGCCCCCCCCCCCACCATGGTCCAGTTGACTATCCATCTCTTACATTGGGGGGAGATAAATTACTCCCCCAGAATGGGTGCGCAACTTGAGGGTTCTCTTCGATCCACAGCTTCAATTGGATGATCATCTTTCAGCTGTGGCCAAGAGTGCCTATGCACAGGTTTGCCTGCTGCGCCAGTTGCACCCTTTCCTGGACCGGGATGCTCTTCTCACGGTTACTCATGCCCTCGTCACCTCACGATTCGACTACTGTAATGCTCTCTACATGAAGAGCACTTGGAGACTTCAATTGGTAGAGAATGCGGCCGCTCAAGTGATTGAGGTGCTCCCGTATAACACCGATCCTTGGCAAGCTGCATTGGTTGCCAGTGGTCTTCGGGGTGCAATTCAAGGTGCTAGTAACAACTTTTAAAGCCCTACATGGCTTAAGAGCTGGGTACCTTCGAGACTGCCTTCTCTACCGTATGCCTCCCAGCGCCCAGTTAGATCCCACAGAGTTGGCCTACTATGGGTTCTGTCAGCCAGACAATGTCGGTTGGCGGGCCCCCGCGCTAAGGCCTTCTCTGTGGTGGTGCCAACCCTCTGGAACCAGCTCCCTTTTGAGATCAGGACCATCCCCACTCTACTGGCCTTCCATAAAGCTACAAAGACTTGGCTTTGGCGGAAGGCCTGGAATTAATGTGCCCCTCTTGGATGATTGTGTATGTAGATGGATTTATTTATCTTGCTATATTGTATATTTTATTGTTGTAAGCCGCCTCGAGTTCTCCTTGACTAGGGAAATGAGGCGTGGTATAAATTCAAACAAACAAACAAACAAATAAACAAACAAACAAACAAATAAATAAATAAAATAAAATAAAATAAAATAAAAGATCTAGACATTTTCTGCAATGAATGTTCAGGAAAACCTATTTCTTGCAGTGAGCATTTGGAAGCTCTTGTTTTTAGGAGAGGTCCCCAACTGACAATCAGGCGATTAGGGCAATTTTAAATGGAAAAGATTCAGCATTTGCATGATTAAGCATTTTCTAATGTTACTTAATGATTATATCCTTAAAATATTCTTCTTGTCTTCACATTAATTCCTTATGTTGGCACACAATTTGCAAATATACCTGATAGTTTTTATATTCCTGCAGAAATCTACATGGTGACTTGGATTTATCTTATATATAGCAAAAATCCAAAAACATGACAATTCTTCGCTCATTTTGATATTTGCTAACAATGTCTTAACATCTTTTGTATTTCTTAGTTACTTCAAAGTGCCTTATAATAAACATCATGAAACATACGGAAAATAACAAATCTGATAATAACAATGAAAACAGAATTAGGTTCAAATCACTAGAATCAGTCAACAGCTGATTCTGCAACAACATCTTTTTTAGACATCTTTCCTAGTATCTTGAAATTTTCAAGATTCAGCTTTTTTTGCTGAAGAATAACTCTTGATCCCCTGTCCACATCTATATCATCAAGGTCTCCATTTTTCTGTCCTCCTACATACCATTACTATGAAATAGGTCACTTTTATTCCCATATATTGTATGCGAGGACCTGAGATTGTGGGATAACAGGTTGTCTAAAGCAATCTTGTAAGTTCATAACAGAAATCAAGCTGCCATAATTCAAGGTTCAATCTTAACCATTATATGACTATACATTTAATATATACCTCACAAGTTTGTTGCAAATTTCAAGGAATGCAGAAGTTTGATAACTGATCTAAATCTGAACTGAACTGAACTGAATTGAATCTGAACTAAAATGTATCTCAAGTATTTGGACATTTGGATCTTTTAAGTTAAGTTCAAATATTTTGGCTACCTCATGAGATGGAAGGACTCACTGGAAAAGAGCCTAATGCTGGGAGTGATTGAGTGCAAAAAAAGAAGGGGATGACAGTGAATGAGGTGGCTGGATGGAGTCACTGAAGCAGTCGGTGGGATGGTAGAGGACAGGAAGGCCTGGAGGAATGTTGTCCATGGGGTCACAATGGGTCGGACATGACTTTGCAACTAACAACAAGATAAGTTAGTATCCAATTTATATATGCCAGTGAGACTTGGACCGTATGCAGGAGGCACGCTAGGCAATTGAACCACTTCCACATGACCTGCCTCCACAGACCTCTGAGGATCCAGTGGCAGGACAACGTGCCAGACACAATCCTCTCTAGAGCAGGCTTGCCATCAGTTTGCACCCTTCTGATGAAAGCTCAGACACACTGGCCAGGCCATGTTGCAAGGATGCCAGACCATCACATCCCTAAACAGCTCCTCTATGGTGACCTGTCTCAAGGAAAGTGATCGCATGGAGCACAAAGGAAGTGATACAAAGACACATTGAAAGCCTCCTTCAAGTCCCTGGACATTGACACCACCTCCTGGGAAACCCTGGTACAAGATCGATTGATATGGTGCACATTGATCCACCAAGGCTG
Source organism: Boaedon fuliginosus (assembly GCA_027560395.1). Lineage (NCBI taxonomy): Eukaryota > Metazoa > Chordata > Lepidosauria > Squamata > Lamprophiidae > Boaedon > Boaedon fuliginosus. The sequence goes on along the minus strand of JANHGC010006785.1, from coordinate 9,428 downwards.
CCAGACATTTGAAGACAGAAGAACAACCACAGCACAAGAGAAGCGAGCACTCTGTAAAGCCAGAGCTACAAATGTGCAACAATGGTGCCCACACATGTCTGCCCAACATGTGGCAGAACATTCTGTGCCCATAGAGGCCTTATCAGTCACCTGCGGACACACCATGGACAGTCGACAACCCTTTAGAAGTCAAGGTCCTCTTCGAACACGATGGACAAACATCATAATCAGTATCCAATTAAGGATTGTTTTTTTTTTTGCAAATAAGTTTTATTTGTTTTACATAAAAAAAAACATCTTCATACATTGAACATCGTATTGCGTGAGTTTTTACATCTGTTTTTCTTAATGATCACTATTA
>JANHGC010006782.1:0-14251 GCA_027560395.1 Boaedon fuliginosus | reverse complement strand
AGGAACTCTGGGAGTTGAAGTCCACCCATCTTCAAAGGGGCTGAGGTTGAAAAACGGCGGTAGAGCAAACGAAAGGGGGAAAAAGTTGTAAGAAATTGAACAAACGGGGCTGCAGCTAGGCCCGATTCAATGAGGAGTGATGAAATCCTAACCCAAAGTGAAAGTTTGGTCTCAGTTTTCTGTCCAGGGAAAGGGGAAGCTGGGATATCCCGTACACAAAATGTGGGTGAAAAATAAGGCCAAGTGGTGATATTTGTGAGCTGTAATAATCAATTTTAATATTGAGATTTTTCAATCCAATTTCCTGGGCAATGTGTGTGTTTGTTTTGTTCATTCATTCATTCATTCATTCATTCATTCATTCATTCATTCCATTTATACCCCACCTCTCTTCCCCGGTCAAGGGGAACTTGACGCAGCTTATAAGATAAAGTACAATACATATTAAAACATATTAAAACTATTGTAACTTACACAATTAAAAATTGATATCAATAAATCAATCAGTCACCAATCATACAACAATCACTCTTTCAGGAGCTCATCAATTCCAAGTCCGCCGACAGAGCCAGGTCTTCGTGGCTCTGCAGAAGGCCAGCAGATTCGGGACGGTTCGGATCTCCACGGGTAGCTGGTTCCAGAGGGCTGGTGCTGCCACGGAGAAGGCCTTAGCTCAGGGACCCGCCAGCCGACATGATTTAGCTGACAGGACCCGTAACAGGCCAACTCTGTGGGATCTAACTGGGTGGGGGCTGGGAGGCATAAGGTGGTAGAAAATGGTCTTGAAGGTACCCCGCTCCTAAGCCATGAAGGGCTTTAAAAGTTGTGACTAGCACCTTAAATTGCACCCGGAATACCACTGGGAGCCAGTGCAGCTCATGGAGGACAGGTGTTATATGGGCGTACCTAGGTACACCTTTAATCACTCGCATGGCCGCATTCTGGACTAATTGGAGCTTCCAAGTGCTCTTCAAGGGCAGCCCCATGTAGAGCATGTTACAGTAATCTGATCAGGAGGTGACAAGGGTGTGACTGACTGTCAGAAGAGCCTCCCGGTCCAGGAAGGACCGCAACTGATACAACAGGTGGACCTGTGCGTAGGCCCCCTTGGTCACAGCTGCCAGATGATGGTCCAATTGCAGCTGTGGATCCAAGAGGACCCCCTAAGTGTTGCATCCTGTATTTCTTATAACTTAGACAAATTGAAGTGTGGTCAAAGTATCTTTTCAATTCATGTATGACTCCTAGATATATATATATTTAATCCATGTTCTTTTAATTGTTTTCTTTTCAAATCTCATTTTATTGAGATTATAGGTCCTCTGGACAAGAGTATATCAAGGTTACATTCAATGCTTGTAGTCGATATCAAGCTGAAACGATTAAAGATGGCTTTAAGGTACCTGAACCGGGAGGAGAAAGATGTGATTTTTTGATTCTTGTTCTTATTCTTGATGTTATATAAAACCATTTACCAAGGCATGTGTATGAATATGAGCCCATAATGAAACTGTGAATCTCACATTTTTCTTTTTTTGAATATTAAATCTGGAGCTCACGATCTTTTCAGATTTATTCTTCCATATTTTTTTTTAAATTTAGCAATATAACTTTTGGGAAGGAAGTAGGGCAGAAGTGGAAGTTATGAAATATGCATCTGAAGTAACCCAGAGACTCATGTAATCAAGGTGTAGAATTAAACCTTTTAAAAGCTTAAATCATGTACCTTCCTCCTGGAACTGTTGCTTGCATGTGATTATGTGAGGCTGGCTGGGGAATTCTGGGAGTTGAAGTCCGCAAGTCTTAAAACTGCCAAGGTTGGACAGCTTTGCTCTAACCAAAACCACTACTTAGGGTTGCTATGAAATAAACATAAATGTACTTTATCCTGACCATTTCCATAGGGGCAGAGAAAGAGGGAGGCAAATCAAACATTTGCTGACCTACCTACAGGTATTCATTTACCTCTTTCTCTCCAAGTGACATAGCTAATCAATGTTCCTTTTATATCCAGCTTTAGAAATGTTTGCTCTAGAGGGTGATGTGTTCCAGGCAATTGTGTCCCAGCAGAGACATTAACACTTAAATATTTATGTATACCAGTGGCAGCCACATTGCCAAGTAACAATGGTCCATACATTTTGCATGTGACCACAAAATGAGATTTTATTCTCTGGCTTCCATGAAAAAGAATAAGCATTTCTTAATTATGAATCATGCCTTTTCATGTGCAATGCCTTTTTTTTTTTTGCAATAAATTTGTGAGAAAAATATATTGGTGTGAGATTTGCCTTTAAGGCAAAGAGCCAAAGTAGACATAATTGGATCACTAAACTACAGTTGGCTCTGACATCAAGCTAAATCACTTACCTCTGGTGTTCCTGCTAGCACTGCTATTAGCAGTGGAAAATAGCAGCTGTATGGGCAATTTATTTGGGAACTGACTAGCACTTGGGGAAAGGATTAAATGATTATCTCTGCACTCCAGATTCTCTTCGCCCCAAGTTACTTTTCAGGAGAAGAAATGTAATGTGGTGAGATCCATTCACATTCTTCCCATGTTAGACCTACTTGGCCCTAAATAATGTTATAGTTTTGTTACATACGAATGTACTTCGGCTGGGGTATGAAATAGGCAGTTTGTTTCCTCTAAGACTTGACATGGGAACAAGCACTGCCTAATAAAACCAGTAATGCAAACAGCAGAGTGACAATATATAAAAATAATTTCAAATTATAGGAAATAATCATTTCAAATTATAGGAAGGACTTAATAGGTGGATAAAAATGACAAACCCAGTCTAAACATCTGACTGACTATGCAAACAGCCAGCGTAATAATACATTAAGCTTGTATTCTGCCTGGCTCTCAAACAATTTTGGGCAGTTCACAATAATAATCAAACAAATTACAATAAAATAAAGGATAAAGATAAAAGATGACAGATCAGGTGGAATGAAGTGAGGAATCTCACTGTAGCTTGCCAAAGGCTTGGACAAAGAGCCAGGTTTTTGTGGCTCTTCCAAGCAACAGTAGAGTGGAATTTTGAGGAAACCTCGTTGCAAAGGGCAGGTGCTGCTGTAGAGAATGCGTGTGCTTCAGGATCCCAATAGATGACATTGTTTCATCAAAAGAACCCAGAGGATGCTAATCCTGGAAGTTTAAAACAATCAGGCTAATGTTATGGGTGACAAGTTATCCCTCAAGTAACCAGGCCTTATGCTATGTACAGTTTTATAGGCAGTAACCAGCACCTTGAATTGCATCTAGAAGCAAGCTGGCAGCAATATTGCTTGGGCAGCAGAGGTATTACATGGGTACATAGCTAAACATGCCCATCACAGCTAGCACCGCTGCCTTCTAGACCAGCAAAAGCTTTTGGATGGTCTTCAAGGGAAGCCCCATGTAGACCATGTTGTCAAGCTGCAAGGTGACTAGAGCATGATTGATTGTATGAAGCCCCTTTTTTTGTCCCAATATGGGAAAGTGCATAGCTATTGCACCCGATGGAGGCGTGGTAACACCTGCTTTTAAGCAGGAGCTACAAATCTGGGAACACCTTTAGACTGCATATGTACCTGGAGTGGTACCCCATCCAAGGTCAAAAGTGGAACATTCCCAGATCTGGGTCTGCGCCCAGAGCCACCCAGTCTTGATAGGCTTGAGTTGGAGGCAGTTCCTTCCCATCCAACCTCGCACAGCTTCTACTAAAATACACATTTTAGTAAACAGGGTATCATATTGTTGAGCATTATGAGGTTTTATTATCACTTCCTAAGTCTTCATTATGGAAACATTACTGACCCATTAGGATGCAAGCCAGAATAACTAGAATCAAACTAAACCAAGCTAAATTGAATGCACAGTGCCGACATTCCAATTGCCAATTGCCAGGGAAGCCTCAAGCAAGGCACTCTTGCATAGCTAATGTCTCTGAAAGCTTTCAATACCCAGTGCTTCTCGGAGAAATGATATTAGGACTCTTGTCTGACAGAATACTTAACTGAAAAGATCATTATTTACCTAAGGAACAAGTCCCTTTCTAACTGGGAGGGGATGATGGATACAGGAGTAGGAGAAGACTAGTGGGGACATTTTTTAAGCTCAGGCCATTTTGTACATTTGTTTCAAGGAGAAATAGTTGTTATAAGAAAGCCTTCACTAAATTAGGATCGTGGTGTGATGAAAGAGGGCATCGAACTCATTGACTAACCATGTTCATCGTCACGTTCCTTCTTGCACAAGTAGTCCTCAGCTTATCACCATTTCTTTAGCAACCATTCAGTGTTACAATGCCAGTGAAAAAAAGTGACTTACAATTATTCCTAACACTTTGAACAGTCACAGCATCCCCTTGGTCACATGATTAAAAAAAAAATGTATTTATGATAGTTGCAGCATCCTAGGGATATATGATCACCATTTATGATTTTCTCAGTCAGTTCCTGAACAAGCAAAGTCAATGGGTGAAGCCAACTTCTCTTAATGACCACACCATTATTTAACAACAGCAAGGACTTAGCAACTGTGGCAAAAAAAAAAGTCGTAAAATCCATCACGATTCGTTGAACAGCCACCTTGCTTTGCAATGGAAATTCTGGTCCCAAATGTGGTCATAAGTCAAGGATTACCTGTACCGCAATGGAAAGAAAGCTCCTATGGATGGGACTTTCTCCCATGGATGCAGTTCTTCCAGCTGCAAATAAGAAATGCTAATAATGATGGAAGTATTTAATTTGACTTAGGGTAGAGGCAAAGAATTAGAGCCCTCTTCTTCCTTTGCTAGAGTTTCAGTCTCCCACATTCCAATTTATTTAAAATTAAACGTGCCAGGATCACCTACATGGGGCTACTTCCAAGCATTCATGTCATCTGTACCATTCCGTTTAATCGAAAACCAAGGTATAGCTGAGTTCTAAATCATCTGTTCACTATCAGACAAGTTTAAACAGCCTTTGCAACCAAAGTGATATACAAATATGCTTTAAAAAAGCATGGCTATTGCAGCTACTGAAACCTGTTAAAAATGGAAAAGAATGGGGATATAAATAGGACAAAATTGACCAATCAACTAATGTAGTAGCCATTGCAATAGTGAGACTAGATCCAGGGATGAGGGAATGGGATGGCTATCACAATCCCGATGTAAAGGACCACAGCTGGAAAACTGCTCTCAGTTATTTGTATTTTAAGTATTTATTTATTGGGAATGCCTCATAGTGTTGAATCACAAGGTCCTTGTAATGCCATGATTCTATCGTTCAGGTTGCTGAGATTCACCTCGTGCTCATAAAGCATCTTGTATAGCTGAACTACTTGCTTGAACATATTCCTCTGGGTAACTAAAATAATAAGTAACATGTGGGAAAAGAAACATAGATACATCCATTAAGATAAAGTGTAAAAACTGTAAAAAAAATTAATCAGTTAAAGCAGAATTGTCACATTGGTCAAAAACATTTGATCTCCTCTCTCTATATATTTTTCCTGGATACAGTTCTTATACCTTCTTAACTGAAAACCTAGAAGTATATTAGACTGCAATACGGAGCAGAAAATTGAATTAAGGTAATTTAATTTTAATTTTCATGCATTCCAATTAATCTGTTGCAATTAGGGCACAATTAAATAAAAATGATTTGTACACTTTTAATGTCATGTTTGTTTTATTCTACTGATTTGAGATGCTGTGAAAGATTTGTTCTTCCAGTTCTTCAAAACACTATTTTGCTGAAATGGAACCTATTTGTTAGATTAAAACTCACAGAATGATTCATCTAAATGCACAGATACCCCGTTTCCCTACAGAAGTAGTGATGCATCTTTCTTCTGAATCCCTAATTTATCTTTATAACTTTAAACAATGCTTCCTCCGAATATTTTCCCCAACTTTCTCTATGCGAAAACCTCACAGATATAGGCTGGCAAGCGAAAAAAGGAGATGGCTTTTTCCATGTTCTATAATAGATTTCAAAGCTAAACAGAGATTTAAACCCAGGCTAGATAATATGACATCCCAATTTACTGCCTTCTCAGAGGGCTGGGCTACAGTTGTCATGCTTCATGAGATTGAGGCACTGCTTCCATATTTGGATTGCAAAACTCCATACTACCAGTTAAAAAAAGAAGTTTCTGTGGATGTTATGTTTCTAGTCATTGTCATCACTAGGGGGCAGCACTCATCTCCATTTCAAGGCCACTGAATCAGTTCTGTCCAAAGACATTTTCGTGGTCATGTGGCCAGCATGAGATCACGGAGCACTGTTATCCTCCCACTGAAGTGGTGCATTTGTATGCTAACTGCTAGGTTGGCGGGAGCTAAGGTGAGGAAAGGAGCTCACCCTGTTGCTTGGAGTCCGGTTCTCAAACTTGGTCTGCTGGCTTTCCAGCCGACAAGCCCAGCATCTTAATCACTGAGCCACCCCCCTGCCCTATATCTATAAAAGAGAAGTGTGGGTTTGTGGCTGTGTGGCTGTGTGGGTATGTCTTCAATAGGCTCTTCCATGCCAGCATTAATCTGGCCCAAACTTGGCATACACATACCTTACCCTATTATTAACAATATAAAGTATATAGGAGAGCCAGCTTGATGCAGTGGTTAAGGCATGAGACCAGGAACTGGGAAATGTGAGTTCTAGTCCCACCTCAGGCTCAAAGTCAGTTGAATTACCTTGAGCCAGTCATTCTCAAGAACTGGGCAAAACTGGATGAAAGAAACAGAAAAAGACAGAAAAAAGAAAAACAGTATGTATAGCTATCCACAAAGGAATGGAGCATTCAGCTTGAAGGTTTAGAAAAAGTTAATGAAATGTGTTTCCTTTTACTCTCCAAAGAGCTGAAGTAGACAGAATTTCCTGTGGGACTTTTTAATGGAAAAGACAGGCTCGGAAAACAACTCTAGCTGGCTGTTATAATCCAGACTCGTTGATCTGAGATTCCTAGAGCTCCCCTTGTATAAAATGAACGTACAAGTATTCTGATGGGCATTTAACGCCAAATTTGGGTGTTCTACATTTTATTTTAATTCAGTGGTAGGATATGGTTGCTTATTTCAACAAAATCACACTGCACTACATATAAATATTCATAGTCTGAGCCTTTCCGCCTTGCCTTCTGGCAGACTTTAAAAGAAGTGTAGTGCCAATTGACTAAGTATTTTGGCAACCAGGCCATCCTTGGTTAATTCCTGCTAAAATTTATTTAGCTCTTTTCTCTCCTTCCTTTGCCTTAACTTCATTTAAAGCTGTACACAGAGAAACTATGCAAAAATGCTGGAAACCAATTTGCATGATTGTAGTTCTTAGAGCATAAGACTCGTCACAATATGGAGATATCTTAGCAAAAAATACGAAAGATCTTAAGATTGTTTTGCCTGTCAATTGAACTCTAAGTAAAGTATTTATGTGAATTTGGCTCTAATTGCCGTGAGTGAAAATTATGCTTAAATTCTGGAATATTAGCTTCAGATGGGAGCAGTGAAGGACAGAATCGGTTTCCATAGCTTGCAGAGAGAAAATAGTAATGCAATGTGGGGTTTTTTTTTATAGCATTAGTAAGAGAGGATTCAGAAAATTTGTTGAGTTTCCCAAAAGGGTAGTAAAGATGGATCGTAACAGGAAAATATTACTCATGGGAATACTATTATTTTTGTTTCAGGATTTATATTTTAGGCATTGCAGAGTCTGTGTACATTATGAATGTCTGTTGAATACCATCAACACATTATCCACTTTAGAGAAAATATAAAGTGTTTTCACAGAGTAATTTGTGTGTACCCTAAAACAATGGCACATCATCGTTTTGGGCTCATTTAAAATTTTGAGTGCATTGAAAATGCTCCCACAAAGTGACTGTCATGGAGCTACAGGGTGAGGGAGAAGTAAAAAAAAAATCTTTACTGGCAGAAAAACTGATAAGCTTGCTGTCTGCTGCGATTTTTATTATCTGAAACTACCTGTGGAATGACATGGGGGCCAGAGACAGAAGGCAGAAACCAGAGGCTGCAATTTCACTATCTTGCAGATCAACTTCATATTTAATTAAAATAATTTGAAAGCAAGGTTGGGAGGCTTCCGGGGGCACTTCCGGCGCCACTGGACGCAGCGATCACGAGCTCTGTGACCGCTGCCCCAGGACTGCCGGCTCGAGGACCCCAAAGTGGGTCTAAGCTTATCCGTAGGATAGGCGAAGCTAAGGAGCGTGGGAGGAAGGGTAGAGGGGAAACGCCGATCCCCTCCCCTCCTCCCATGAGCTCTTGCCAGAGCCAAACAGGACGGCTGCGAAAATGGCGGCTAATTAGCCGGAATCCCCGGACAAGCGAGTGCAGGAGGAGAAGGAATTCAGATCCAGACCGGTAGGACGGGCGTAACGGAAATTGGACTAATTATATATAATTGCACTTCTTAAAAGGAAGAGTAAGCGACACAGGGATAAAAGACGGGTGGCTGAACGTTTAAAGCACGGGCGAATTGAAGAGAGGCAGCTTGATTAGAAAAGACTCACCCTCGACGCACCCCTCGGAGCTGGAAAGTAGAGTGGTGGTTTCGTTTCCTTGAAGTGACTGTGCTCCCCCCCACCAAGATAACTATGTCGGAGGAAATGGGCGAAATGAGGAAGGATTTGAAGAAAATATCCGATAAGGTGGATTTAATGGTGGATAAGACGGACGTTATGTTAAAGGAGATTATGACTGAACTTAAAAATGGAATGGAAGCCACGAAAATAATGATCGAGGAGATGAGAGAGAGGCGTAACCAGAGGAAAGTGGAGATAGAAGAAGAACGGACAATACTTAAAGCTGAGCAGGAGGTGGCTGGAACAGAAGAGAAAGAGTTTTCGGATTTAAAATATGAACAGAAAGAGAGTGCTTGCGATTGGATATATCCAGGAGAAGAGAAGAGAGAGGAAGGAAAGACAATGATTAAGACAAAGAATAAAAGGGCGGCGAAAGAACAAGGGGGAGGGGGGAACATACCGACTTACTTTTCGAAAAATAAAAATAACGTAATGCATGGGGTTTCTAATACAGGGGATGATTTTAAAACTTATAAGACAGAAAAGAAATTAAGAGAGGGAGGTATGGAGAAAGAAAGAAGAACAGATCAGAGAAAGAGAAGAAGGAACGATGAAGTTGGAAGGGAAGATGAAGGGGGGGCATCAAAGGGGGGGACTTTTTGAAAAAAAAAAAGGGACGAAGGATAGGGGAAATACGATAGAAGTGATAGAAGTACTTTTTAGCTTTCTTAATTTTTAATTTTTTAAATACCTATATGAATTATGGACTATTTAGATTAACTTGCTCTTTTAGCTCTCCTTTCTTAATTTTTTAAACATATGAAATATATATGGGAACTTTTTAATACTTTTTTAACGGGGGAAAAATACATACATAAATAAGATTTATGGAATAATGAAATAAGAGGGAGGAATGAAGGGAGAATGAGAACACAGTATATGCTTTTAAATAAATTTGGTATAATATGGGTAGGGAAACACAGACAAGCCTGAACACCTGGACTGGATCGATACTAGACTGTTTTTTTTAATTATGTAATTCTTTTATGTAAAATCCAATAAAAAATTTTCAAAAAAAAAAAAGAAAAGAAAGCAATGCTACAGTCCTATTACCAGATGTATGCCAAAGTTCTGGCTTTTTATTAAAGGGTTTATTTATGACAAACAATATTGTGCCCATAAAATATACCAAACATCCCCTCCAACATTCTTTTCTCCTACTGCTGAAATTGGAACACTATGGCCCTCTGTTCATTCCCACAATTGTTTTGCTGCTGGTTTTACTGGCTATGGTTACTGGGAGTTCCAAACTAGCAAGATTTGGGGGACCAGATTCCCTAACTCTGTAATAAATCATTGTTTCTGCATGAACCTGTTCAACCACACCACACATTTAAATTCATACTTAGTTGAAAGGCTGCAATATCCTGAATATCCCCAAATCCAACAGTTAACAACTGACATTTGTCACATTGCCATATTAAAAAACAGATCTACACGTGTTTGCATGAACATGAAAATTCTGCTATATTAGGGACAGTTATTTCCACAAGGAAATCACAGAATGAAGTAAAGTCAGTGTAAGTAGAATATCTATTTCAGATGTTGCCATTTAACAATAAAATTAAGTATTAATGCTATAGGATCATCATAAGCATGTTCCTTATACAACTTTAAATAATCTCATGTTTGGCCTAAACATCTGTTTGTAAATTCCCTCTATTATTAATCTGTAAAAAGTCTCTAGTTTTAGCAAAACATAACTGTAGATGCCTTATTTAAATTTATAAGAAAGACCTGTATGGGCTTTCTAAACCCTTTAATGCATTTGCTTCCATTTATTTGAATGCAAATCTGTTGTGGTATAGAAGATCTTTCTTTGTGCAGAACCAATCAGAGAAGTGGAATATGCTCTTGAAGCAAATGGAGAGAACGGATGTGGTTTAGTCTAAACAGGATTTATTTAAGGTTTAAGCAGACTTTTCTCCCTTGAGGAATTAAGCTGCCATTTAAATGTTTATTTCTGAATATTTTACACATCACTAAAATCACTTTCAGATGACTTAAACATATGCATTGTATTATTGTTTATGCTTTCTGTCATCTCATACATTTTTCTTCAGCTGTTCTTTATTTTGAAGCCTCTTTGATGTCTCTTGATTTAGGACTTGCCAAAATGGGAAATCTTAATCAAGGCAGCCACTACTTCAGAACAGGTTTTTTGGCATTCAATCAGAGATTTAATTCTTTTTAAAAATAAAGATGGTTAAAAGAAGATAAATGCTGATCTCAGCTGTAGTATCATTTGATCTTTCCACAATTGCACTAATTAATACATACAGTATGTACTTTGATAGATTCACTTAATAGAAATTCTCAGTTGTTTTGCTAGAATTCTTGCTCTTACATGCTAATACATAAGGGCCATTCTTCAGTATTTTGCAGGCTTTGGCTTGCAGAAGATGAAAAGTGGGAATTTTTTCACAGCTGGCGTGAAGATTGGAAAGATACTTCTCAAAGTCAGTCTCAGTTGGATTGCTAAACCATACTCAACCTTATGCCTTTGGGTATTTTTGCTTAAATGTAAACAAATAGTTAAAGAAATTTTCTTTGTTTATCATGACCATCCTTGTCTTTGTAAAAAAGTTTTAATTTAACCATACAACATACCTTGTTTATTATGTTGTTCACTCTAACATTGCTTCTGATTTATTACAGCAAATATCACAAGATTTGGATAATACAGTAGATATATTTGTGCAAAGAAAAACATTATGATAACTTATGATCCACATTTTTCCTTTTATTTTGCTTACAGTAATAAGGTGTAAATCTGACCTCTTGGATTTTTGGAATTAAAAGTAACCCTCCAGCTCTCTCATTTTGTGAGAATGACTGACTATAATGTAGGAATTTACTTGTATTGATTACGGAAAGCATTCTGTCAGAAGCCTGGTGTATGCCATTGTTTCTTTGGAAAAGATTAATGACTCTCCTTTCAGATTTTCTGGCATTTTGCTTATATTTACCACTGCAAATTAAAGGAAATTCATGTAGATCATACTATTGTATAAGGAACTCTGACAAAACAAATAACACCAAGGTTTGCTGCAGCTTTATTTCATAAAAAAAACACACTCATTTTAGTCATTGGTCCTGCCACATCATTTCTAAGAGATTTGGGATTAAACTTTCAAAACATTGAGTTTGTTCTTTATTCATTCTATTTAGAATTTATTAGAGAATTTATTATTAGAGAACTATTTAGAGAATTTATTCATTCTCTGTTATAATTTGTTTTCTAATCTTTTAGACCAGGGCTGTCAAACTCGTGGTCCGGATGCATCATATGCTGGCCATGCCCACGCCCGGTTTAGCAAAGGGAGAAAAGTCCTGATATGTCATGTGACGCTGCTGTGATTATGTGAGTTTGACAGCCCTGTTTTAGACCATTTCTTGCTTTACAATAATCCATTTGTGTTTCATTTTCAGTTGATGGACAGATAACCTGGTGGTTTTTTGTACAATTCTGATACAAAGTCAAATTGATTCTTCCTTCACTTGAGGGCAAATCATCCACCTCCTGACATAACAAAGAATCTCATAGCCATTTTTTCTGTACATAGAACTTTCCTCATTTTGGCAAACTTGGATTGAACATCAATGTTCTTCCTAGTATTATCTCATGAATTTAATTTTAAACCAGCTTTTCTGATGATGAAGACATGAACATTGACTTTAGCTAAGGCTAGAAGGGCCTACAGATTCTGAAAATTGCCACCTTGGTTTTTATGACATCTTGGGCAATTTGATGCTACATTCTTAGAGTATGTTAACAAATCAGCTCCTCTTGGAAAACGTAATATTTCTCAAATCTTCTTCCTTACAAAACATTATCATTGACTAGGAACAGGGTAAAGTTCCAGAGTTTTAAAGAAGGATTTGTAATATTTTCCAGACTGATAGGACTCAGAATCTTTGGTATAGAGATCTTTAGAGAACTCTATTCATAATGCATTCTTAGAATCTTGGTGGTGAGATCTTCACTGTGACAATAAAAAACAAAGTTTGATATACAGGTAGTTCTTGATTTAGGACTATTTATTTAACAACCATTCAAAGTTACAATGACCTCATAAAAATGACTTCTGTCCTTGAAGAGTCCTTGAACTGAGTCCTTGAACTGTCCTTGAACAGTCATACTATCCCTACTGTCATCTGATTGCAATTCAGGTGCTTGGCAACTGGCTCACATTTACCAACTGTTGCAGCACCCCATGGTCACATAATAATGATTTGTGACCTTCCCAGCTTTCTGACAAACAACATAAATTGGGGAAGTTAGATTTGCTTAATGACTGCATGAATTATTTAACTACCACATGATTCACTTAATGATTACTGTAAAAATGGTTGTAAAATCAGTTCGGGTCATGTGATAACTCATTTAATCACTGCACTGCTTAGCAATTGAAATTCCTGTTTCAATTGTGATTGTAAATAGAGGACTACCTATATTTGTGTAGACAGACTGGTCCAAATAAGCCCTTATTGTTTAATGAAGTATTTAGACAACTAGTCCCCTTTAATTCAATTAACCAGGGATTTTAAAAGGCTATAAGTTTAGAATATTATTATGAGTTTCTATCTTTCATGTGTTTCATAATCAATCACCAATCAGATCATTAAGATTCATCAGCTGATAATCTTCTCTGGAACTTAACATTTTCCTAAGTAATGTACAGTTTTTGTATGCATGTATATATGCATGCATGCACATGTTAATTGCAAGAGTGCATTTGGGTCCTGAAAAAGGCCAATTTTCTCTCATATTACCTTGACTGTGTATGATCGTTCTAAAAATTTCTCTTGACCCTTTCTTTCTGGGTTCAGGTGCTGAGATTCCAATTATAGATCATTGTTCATAATATCCTTTGTTGAGCTGATATTAATAATAAGTGATGTCCATCTTCCTTCTTATTACCCTAATAGTATTTGGAGTTGGCCTCAGGTGCCAGATTTGGAAACTATAGTTGTGCCGTAATGATTACTCAGTGGAAAGTATCCCTATCCTCATAGCATCGGAGGGCACCATCATCATATCCTTTACTTTAGACAGCAAACTATCTTAGTTCCTGCATTGATTGTATTTATTATCTCTCAACTGGCTTGTTGTTACTTACTTGGTCCTGCTGTTTTTGAATTATAGTTTTGCTGCTGCTTATTTTTTTTCACTTCAGAACATTCCACTGAAATATTGATGTAGAAATGCCATTGATGAATAAATAATAAACAGCACATATAAAGTTTATAGGCAACTAATACAAAAGGGGTTCCTAGCATTTTAAGAACCCCAAAATTGGCGACCCTTCTAAATTTCAGAAATAGGCATGAAGTTTCTCAGAGCAGGTCATACAGCACTATGAAGAATGATCACTCTTTATTTTACAAGTTACATCTTTACACTATATTTCTGAACATGACATAAGTCAGTATCTCCCCTTTCTATCCCTGCATTAAAACAGCAGCCCTTAAGTGTGAAAGCTCTGGAAAACAATTTAAGATACCTAACAAGAAAATTTGATCAATTTCTTAACTCATGGTGAGAGCACTAGGCCAGACCCTGTCTCATGTTGTGATTTCACTGATGCGACATTTGATTTATTTATTTATTTATTAGATTTATACCCTGCCTCTCTTCACCCAAAGGGGAACTCGAGGCGGCTAACAGATACA
>JANHGC010006781.1:45923-55946 GCA_027560395.1 Boaedon fuliginosus | reverse complement strand
TGTTTAGAATCTACTCTAGTTTGCGATTTTAAAACTTTTGTCCTGATTGAGAGAGGAAGATATGTGGTAGGTGGACTGATTTTCTTTTCACCGAAGCATTTTATATAAGGCTATGATGAAAAAATATTTAATGAAGTCTTGGTGGCTTTTTAAAAAATCCGTATCAAGAGTATATTATATATAAGATTTGAACATTTATAAATGTTCAAATCTTATATATAATATACTCTTGATAAGGGCATATCCAATTGAATCAACTTACTGGATAATATGTATACTTTGTCAAAGAGGCATGATTCTCTGTGTATATATTAACATGTATGCAAAAAAGATACTTCATTTTGATGAAATTAGACACTGTTTTTTGTCTACAGTCCAGGTTTCCAAGAGCCATTCTTTCCTCAGTGTTACTGAATAGCAGCCTCTCCTCTGAAGCATCAGTGTTGAGAACAGAAGCACCAGACAGTACAGGTGACCAGCCATCCAATGGCAAGGCAACATGGATAGGATCTCCACATAGTGGTGATGGCAGAAAAGATGATGATCCTAATGAGGACTGGTGTGCAGTATGTCAGAATGGAGGAGAACTTTTGTGTTGTGATAAATGTCCCAAAGTGTTCCACCTTTCATGTCATGTTCCTACACTCAGGAATTTTCCAAGGTAAAGTCTAAAGTCATGGTCTTCTAGGGAATGAACTCAGACATGTAAATGATTGCATCTGATTTTAAAGCTAAGCTGGAATTGGCAGTGTGAGGTTCTTCTGTGGATGTATAAAACAAGAAACCACTGTGGAATGTGTAATTGCAGAGAGTTTTCCAATCTTTAGCTCCTGTTCATATTTATCTCGGCTGATAAATGTACCTAGATGCAACATCTATATTTGTTCCAATTTTAAAGTATAACAAACGAATCTAGAATATGGCTTTGTTTTTTGTTACAGAATGCTGCTTAAAAATCATCTGTCTCAAATATTTTTTCCAACTTCTGATATTATAAGCTAAATAATAGACTTTAAGTAGATATATATATATAAGGGCAGTAATTGTATTATCCACTGATAACCAGTATTCATTTTTCTGTTGTCTAAGAATTACTAAGAAAATAGTTTTGTCAAAGCTAGTTTGGAATGGCCCTTACCAGCTTTTTCTAGTATCTAAATACCTCTCTTTCTCCTGCTTTGAGAAGAGAAAACTATACAAACAGGACTATTGCAGAAAATATATGAATTATTGTAGTCTTGGAAGGAGGAGGAGGGGGTGGCAAATGGAGAATCTTCTAGTCTTCTGTCTTATTCTTTCCCATAAAACACTATCAAAGCCATGAAGTAATCATTTAGGAAACAAGTCAGTCTGATCGTTGGTGACTTTCAGTTTCATTTGAGAAGAATTTTTAATGTTTGAACAATTTGATTCCGCTCAAAAGTAATTGTATTGATTTTAAGGATATCTATTTTAATATCAACCATCTCAGTGGTTGGGGATTCTCTATCTGATTTATAGAGAAACTCAAAATTGAACAAAGTAATTTCTCCTTCATTGACTTCATTGTATTAAAGCTTGCAAACATTCAGAATGCAAAAATGGGTGGCTTATGTCAATCTTCTTTTTTATTCCCCCTCCCAGTGGTGAATGGATTTGCACATTCTGCCGTGATTTGTCTAAACCTGAAGTAGAATATGATTCTTGTGTCTCAAGCCATGTTTCTGAAGAAAAAAGAAAACTGGAAGGCGGTCCGGGTTTGGCACCAATAGATCAGAGGGTAATTTCATTGTGTTGTGTTAATTCTACAAAATTCTACGAACTAGTTTTCAAAAAAAAAAAAAAGGTGCAAGATAATAAAAATAATGAATTAATTAGTATTGAGAATCTGAGACAAAAATACAGATAGCAATAGTACTTAGACTTATATACTGCTTCATAGTGCTTTACAGCCCTCTAAGCGGTTTACAGTCATTATATTGCCCCCAACAATCTGGGTTCTCTATTTTACTAACTTTGGAAGGACTGAGTCAACCTTGAGATGGCCAAGACCGAATTTAAGACTGTGGGCAGAGTTAATCTGCAATACTGTAATGTGCCACAGGTTCAACTCTTCTGATTTTCTATTAGCCATCCACATATAGATTTCAAGCGTTAGAACTTTAATTTATTAACTATTATAGAATGCTGTTGTGATTATTTTACTGTTATTTTACTGTTATTGATTTAAGCACTTTTGTTAACAGCGATATCTGGATAAATTGCATATGTACCAATTTAGTCTACTCAACATTTAGAATTAGAGCAATGTGTGCCTCAGGAATATTATGTTAATCTACACTTGAGCTTCCCTTGCATCAGAAATATACCATCAATAAATATACCATATTTACATAAATATACCATCAAATATATAAATAATGAATAGGTACGAGATATGCAATATTCAACTTGCTATATCTATAATCCTTCATAGTTTTATGAAATATGGCTTTTTCAGTGAAATATCTATTGTCTCAGAAATTCAAATGATATATTTCACATTTGTGAATATTAAGCTAAAAATATCGGTAGGAAAAATTCCATCAAGGGATTTGGAAAAAAAAGTCAAGTAATGAGCAAATTTATTATTATGTTAAAGACTGCATGCTTATATAATTTACAATGCTGTTGTAAACTTTCAAGCTGATGTCCAAATAATTTTAGTTATTTCTGTCCCAATATATAGAAATGTGAAAGATTACTGCTGTACCTTTACTGCCATGAAATGAGCCTTGCTTTTCAAGATCCAGTCCCTCCCACAGTAGGTTATTAACTTTACTACTAATCACTGATATTGTTTGTACTCCTTACTCGTTAAACAAAAAATTTTCTATATTGCGTTTAAAAATACACTGACTCCATTCTATATTATTGGGTTTTCTCCTTTAATTATAATCTTTAGTTCTTTCCAGTTGCTTCTAGTAGTCAGCCTTCAAGGTCTCTCTCACCATGTTTTCTCTAATCCATAACATTTTGCCAGAGAAAGAATGTTTTACTCCTAAATTCAGAATATTCATTTATTTTAAGAAGATTTTAAACAAACCATATATTATTTCATAACTTTATTCAATCTGGCCCCTTAGTCCATTTAAGAACTCTCCAAAACTAATGTTCCACTCACCCTTTTCTAATTTATTTCCAAATTTAGAACAGAATAGAGTAACTTAGTTGGAAGGGACTTCGGAGGTCTTCTAGTGCAACCCCTGCTCAGGCAGGAAACCCTATACCATTTCAGACAAATGGTTGTCCAATCCCTTAAAGAAATCTCGTCCAATTTAAGTTCTTAAACTTACATGAAACTGCTTTTCCTGAAGACTGAAGGAAAATCACCAGTAATAAAACTTTAGGGTTCTTATATCGAAAAAGGGTTGGGTTTTTGGGGGATATTAAGGTTTTTGCTGGTTAAGATTGAACAATGACACTTTATTATTTGTTAATAGATAAAAGTATAAAAGAACAGAAGTATCAGCTTTAAGTCCCATTTAAAAAAAAGCCCCAGCTGATTTTGAATATTTTTTTTTTACTTCTTTCTGATAGTTAACAGAAAATATAGCAGCAACCACATAACTCTAAACTGCAGCTGTGCAGTTTTAGCAAAATCGTATGCTTTGGAAAAGTTTCTTCTCTTGTCTGCAACCTCCTTAGTAAAATCAGGATAATAGGTACTATATTCTTTTTACAACCCCACTATACCTGGGATTTTTCTGATGTTTTTTTTGTCTTTTGTTTTTCTATGTAGAATGTCATCTTTTATATTTACAATTACAAACAGAAATTGAACAGTAGCAATATTTAAATTGGTTCTCCAGCCCTGGACATTTTTGTATGGGTATTTTATACACATGTTCATTTCCAATTAAAAAAATCAGCAGGCAGAAAAAGAAGAGCTCCATAAATTTTATACTGCAAGTTGTTTAGGAACATTTGGGGTGTCAATCATACGCAGATTTTTTTCTACATAATTGAAACTGCGGGAAAGTAATATAATTATTCAAAAGACTGACCAGCACATTTTGTCATCTTCTGGTTTTTCATTTGACACCTTGGTTACAGACTTCCTCAATCTGTTTAAAATTTTTGTTAGGCTTGGTGGTAACAGTTTAAGAAAAACAGTTCTTTTGGTCTCATAAGTCAGCAGGATGTGTTCTGCTTTTGAAACAGATGTGTGTGTGTTTGTGCGATACAGCTGTAGTTCACTGAGCTTTTTTTGGTTCTAGTTGACATTTAGAATAAAGGAATCAGCTATAGCTGGTCATGCATTACAATAAATATTATTAATTTACCAGTTTGATTAAATACTGCCATGTAGGATAGGAATTCATGCTACTTAAAGAAAAAAAGAATCAAGGGACAAGAGAGATCAGCTAACATTATCAGTCCCAACCAGAAATTCATGGTGCTATCGGCCTTGAAAGTAGCGGTGGCAACACTCTCCTAGCCATTGCTTGACCTGGCAATTTTAAATAACTACTAGTGAGTCTCTAGTCTGCTTTTGGGGAGATAGTTGTTTAGAGGTGGTGTAGCTGCCATGGCAAATATTTGGAGGAAATAGATTATCAGGACTCAGACTAAGTGTAGAAGTATGGAATTTAATTTGTATTTATATTTATTGCTCTTGTGGGTGATCTGTGACAGGACTGGGATAGGGAAAATATAGCCCTCCTGGTCCAACTTGATTTTGATACCATGTTTCCCCGAAAATAGGACATGTTCTGAAAATAAGCCCAAAAGGATTTTTGAACGCATATGTTAAACTAAGCCCTCCCCCTAAAATAAAGCCTTTGAAGCACATGCACAAACAAGAAGTGAGCTGAGGCTAGGGGATGAAAGGGGTGGAACATGTGCCATGTGTCCCACACGCACCTGCCATTCATAGAGGCTGCTCCCACAAACAGTAGCTACCGCGTCGCCCCACCTGCCATTCCCCATCGCCAGCTGAGATCAGCAGGCCAGATTCGGTAAGCTGAATGTGCCGTTGCCACCCAGGAGGAGAAGAACGTGAGAAATGGGCTCTCGCAGCACCTCCTCTCTCTCTTCCTCCCGAGAGGCGAAGGTGCATCTGGATCACCGAATCCAGCCTGCTAATCTCAGCCGGCAACCTGCTTCCATCGGCTTTCCGCTCTTCTTCCTGCTTCACTCCCTGCTAAAGGGATACAGGACCCGTGTCGGCATTGGCAGCTGCCCAGGGAAAGCTCTGGAAGGATTTGAGCAGGGCAAATTGGGCCAAAGGATGGGCCAGAGGGACCATGCAGCCCGTCACACAGAGGGCAGGGTCTGGAAAGGCATTTGCTCCGGTCCTTGGTCAGTCCCACTCGGCCTGTTGACGGGTGGGCTGGTCCAAAGGCAGGCGGGCCCCCTGACCAGCAACCTGGCAGAGCAGAAAGGCTGGGCAGGGGCCAAGGGGCGTGCGATGGCGTCTCTTTCCAAAAACAATGCCTGCGCTCCGGGTTGCATAACAGGCAGTGGTGCTCATAATCCTGGGGCTGGGGGACAGCCGGGATGGGTGGGGAGGGGGTCAAAGAAGCACTGAAGCCAGCCGGCACCCAAGACAGCTGTTCCGCCTCCAGAGCGACCGTTTCAACCCTCCCCCAAGAAGGCTGGGGTCGCAGCGCTGGTTTTCCCTGTGAGCTCAGCCAGCCAGCCTCCCGCTCGCAAGTCCAGGAGGAGCTGTCTCCGTCAGCCCTTCCTCAGGGAAGGGGAGGCAGAGCAAGGCAAGCGGACCAGGCAGGAGGTGGATATGGGTGGGGGGTCACCCCTGCCCCGACTCATGTAGCACTCTTCATCCACCTCCAGCCCCTGGGGCCACACTGCCCAACCTGCAGCCACAGGCGGTGGCACTCACCTGCACCTGACACGGACCAGAGCCCCGATTGCTGCTGATCACCACCACCACCCTCCTGCTACCGCCACTCTTGCAGCCAAGGCAGGAAGTTGCGGCATTGAATGGAGACCTGCGCAGCTGCGAGCCCAAGGCCAGCCCTCAGGGCATGAGATGCCTGGCAGGGCCCAGCCTTGTCAACAAAGCCAGCACGTGTGAAAAGGCTGGGGCTCGCCTCGCATCGCCTCACCTCTTGCTGCGCAGCCCAGCGCCTACCTGCTTCTTACCCAGCCCGGTGGTGTATCTGGATCACCGAATCCAGCCTGCCGATCTCGGCCGGTGATGGGGAGTGGCAGGTGAGGCGGCGCGGTAGTTACGGTTTGCGGGAGCAGCATCTGCATGGCCATTTCGCGTGGATTATAATAAGACCTCCCTGAAAATAAGGCCAAGGCTTGTAGATATAAGGCAGGGTCTTACTTTGGGGGAAACACAGTATCATCAGTCATAGTATCTCCTGGAGCATTGGCGAGGAGTGACTTTTAAGCCTAATAAAACAACCAAATGCAATGTATAATCATCTGCAATACAGCTTGCTATTTGTTTTAGAACTGCTACAGCTGAAAATATATTTTTTCACATATTTTCATTGATGACATGGGAATAAATTTCTGTACACCTAATGGCCATCTGGCTAAATATGTGCAATGTAACTTTTTAAAATTCCAGATCAACAGAAACTAAACTTCTGAAACTACTTATCTATTTCTTTTTAGGTGCCTGACTACTACAAAATAATTAAGAAGCCAATGGATTTGTCAACTATAAAGAATAGATTGCAAGCACATCACACAATATATTCAAAACCAGAAGATGTTATAGCTGATTTCAGGCTAATATTTCAAAATTGTGCTGAATTTAATGAGGTGATTATATATATTATATATATTATAATATATATATATATTATAATCTTATACACGTTACTAAGAAACCATAATTGTTAACTGGTGTTATGAAAGATTCAACTCTGGGTGTGAGTAAGGGTGGGTGACAGGTGAGCCACATCTTAGAAAATAGTGATGATCTATCAGAATCATTACACCAAAGAAGCATTTGTGGCCGGAGTGTGAATGCCAACCCTCCACCTTATGGTTCAGCTATGATTCCTGCTGTTCCCAGGAGTCTAATTTTGGGTACCATGAAAGATTACAGAGCCATGTAATTATAAATTATCATAAGTGAGTTTCTTAACAAGAAATAATAGAATATATCTAATTTCAAATTAAAATTTGTTCATTTGCCATTTCAGTACATGTAGTCTTCAACTTAAAACCATTCGTTTAGTGACCGTTTGAAGCTACAAGGACACTGAAGAAAGTAATTATGTCTGTTTTTCACACTTGCGGTAGCATCCCCATGATCATGTGATCAAAATTCAAATGCTTGGCGACTAGTTCATATTTATGACAGTTGCAATATCCTGGGGTCATTTTGTGACTTGACAAGCAAAGTCAATGGGGAAGCCAGATGCACTTAACAGCCATGTTAGTAATTTAATAACCGTGGTGAGTTACTTAACAACTGTGGCATGAAAGGTCATAAAATGGAGCAAAACTCACTTAACAACTGTCTTGCTTACCAGAGAAATTTTGGACTTAATTGTGGTCGTAAGTTGAGAACTACCTGTACTATAAATACTATGTGAAAGTTACAACATACCTGAAATTCCACAGAAGTGTTGCCAAAGTCCTTGAGATTTGTCGGTTTCCAAAATAAGAATTCACAAACATTTCTAGCAATATTTTATGTAGTTCATTCAGAAACATATTATTCTAATATTATTAATATGTTTAATTTTCCAACAGCCTGATTCTGAAGTAGCTGATGCTGGAATGAAACTAGGTTCTTATTTTGAGGAACTTTTGAAGAACCTTTTTTCAGATAGAAAATTCTCTGTTCAGCCTTATTGCCATTCTGATAAGAATAGTCCAGTCCCAACAGATGACTCAGATGATGAATTTGTGCAACCCCGGAAAAAACGCCTCAAATGGGAAGAGCACCATTTTTTTAAGTAAGCTGCTTATATGTACTCTTGAGCATTTTTTACTTAAATATTTATCAATTTTTCATTTTCTAAGAATAATTTTTGACATCATTGATTTCTACACATAAGGGACACTTAACTGGAAATAATGCCTTCCCCTGTTTGTATATATCTACCATGCTTGTTTGGAAGTGAATTACACTCTCAGTCCAGGGGAAACTAGGATGTTGTGGGAGAAAAAAAAATTAAAAACAACTAGTTAAATTAGAATTGGAAGTTTTAAGAAAATGGGGTCTTAGAAAAAAATTAAAATTACCAAAGGCATGTCACTGCCCAAAATTATAATTCTTTACAATTTTACTCTACTTAAAGAGAGTAGTCATTGGAGGGAAGAAGAGCACACGGTTTGCTATTGTCCTAAGTTTCTGAAAAGTACAGTGAAACTGTAGTTTCCCCAGATAATGATTTGTGCCCTAAAATGTAAAGTGGGGAGATGAATTAAAATTCTTTGAAAACCTATGCCTTTGTGTCTTTATGTGATCATATGAAGAGAAATCTTAATGTAACATTGGTTGGAAAACATAATCCACGATCATTTATGCCTGAGTAGATATGGAGATGGGGAGGGAAAGGGACCTAGTGCTTATTACTGTTGTTTTCGGCCCCTATGCTTTGCCCAGAGCCTGGTCTCTGTAGTCTCAGATGCCCTGGACTCTGGTTGTTGCTGCTGAATGCCCAGCCAGCCTGTAATGAACCCTGCCTCATGTATAATTTGAGGGGGCTGGCCAGGTAGGTATCACCAAAACGTGCCATACGGATATCACCAAAATGTTTGGTGCAAGAAAGCTTTCATCTCAGAAACATGCCATCATGGAATTGAGAGGCAGGATAGGGGTGGGGTGGTTATCATTCAGTAGGTTGTAGTAACCTTTTACTTCCCTAGATATAGCTGGATGTAAGACACTTAGGAAATCGAAGTCCAATTCCCAGCAGATGTGACATATGAAATCTGTTTTTGTCTCAGGGCAATGGCAAAATTATCTGAGGGATAATAATGGATCAGTCCTTGGCCCTAGAGTTCCCTGTAACTGCTTCCCAATGTAGAAAGGTTGGGCCTCCTTGCATGGCCTGTCCAAAATAACTTATAGAATAATTGGGTCATGCCTTTGTGGACTCCTTGTGGTTATGGCTACCCAGTTTACAGAGGAGTTTTAAGAGGTAAACAAAAGATACATAACACATCATTAGAGACAAAGATGACCAAGTAAAGATGACAAGAAACTGAAGAAATATTTCAGTAGTAGGTTATTTAATACAATGCAAGTCTCTTCTATCTGCTCAATATGCACAAAATTCCAGAGGTCGGAAGATTTGAAGGAGTAATTATTATATATACCCCAAGAAGAGGAAGGAAAGGAAAAAGGAAAGGAATTGTAACAGTATGCAGATTAAGGTAGAAAACTCTCATTTCATGCAGATGTGAACAAAACATGCACATGCTAGTTAAATTTGACATTGTGGTTTTCCTGTTTTTGTTATTTGGCCCTGATTATGTGATGCACTTGAAAGTCTGATGACAGCTTTTAAACTTTGTTTTAAACAGATACTTTAATGATTACATTGTTATATATAGGAGAGAACTCAGTTTAACCTTGAAAACACATTTTCAGAATTGTTATTGGCCACACAAGATTCAAACAACCAATGTCTTCTTCCTCTTCCAAGAATTAATGATCACTTTCTTTGCTGAAAAGGGTTTTTTTTAACAAAAAACAAGAGTTTAATTATTTTGCATGAGTCATTTGTTGCAATGAAACTTTACAATGTTAACTAAATAATATTTTAATCTTAAAGTTAAAAAGTGATACTTTTAAATTACTCTGATGGCCAACTGTTCTGAAGCAATAATTCATGAAGGCTTGCATCCAGATATTCCCTTTCAGTTTTTTAACTGCAATGCTATAAAAATATATCTCATTCTTCATAAGCTACTTTACATCATGATACCTTCTTGTAGTATCTGTAGCATTCTTCACAAGATAGCTTGATTATGATAGCAATAGCACTTAGATTTATATACTTCTCCATAGTGTCCCCAGACAATCTGGGTCCTAATTTAACGGCCTTGGAAGGATAGAAG
>JANHGC010006781.1:19800-36717 GCA_027560395.1 Boaedon fuliginosus | reverse complement strand
CTCAGCATCTTTGTGATGACCTCATTTCCTGCTCTAACCCCCCCGATCCACACTCGAACAGGGAGGCACCAAAATACAAATGAATTAGATAAACAAGCAGCAGCATTTCCAGTGTACCATCAATCTTATAGTCGTATTGTAATAAAGACTGGACTCGATGCAGTATCTCTTTTAGCATTATAGCATTCGGATCAATATGATGAGTCACTGCAGAGCAATTCATGCAATGCTTTCTCTCCACACAAGCCATTTTTGGAAAGTCTATCAGAAAGTAATAGAATGTGCTAATCCACAAATTACAACTATAGCCAGAAACAATTCCAATAAACCCCAAAGATAAATGAATACTGGTGCTTATATATGCAATTATAAGTCTACATACATTTGTTCGAATAAAACGTGTGTCCAAACAGAATGGAAGCATCAACATTTTGTACGACTTAGCCCAGAGAATAACGTAAAATATTTATTTATTTATTTATATTATTAGATTTATACCCCACCTCTCTTCCCTGGCCAAGGGGAACTCTAGGCGGCTGTTTCTTAGACAGAAATTTACTGCCAATGGGATACCAATGGGATACAATTGGCATTTTTGGTTTTGAAGCCTTGGTTCCTATCTAACTATAAGGGACCTTTTCCTCACTTGCAGGTTAAGTTGGTATGAGAGTACCTTTGCAATACCTGTGAATTCCTGCATCACCCAATAACGGACTTAGCTTTTCTTTAAATCACAATGTTAAAGTTTTAGGCAAATTCTTCTAACTGCAGAAAATTAACAATTTTCCTGCTTAAATCAAATCATCAGGGTACTACCTCAGCACTGAAATGTCACCAAACATGCAAATAAACAAACCCTTGAAGTGTTTATGGGAACGGTGGATCAAGCTTGTGGTGGAATGTGGCCAGGCAAACGGGAATATGCGATCTGCCTTTTCTCTTAAGACCCAATATAGCAGGATATATGTTATGAGATTGCCTGGACACCAATTATTTGCCTCAGAATACTGGCCCTCAATCCATTAACATGCAATGTTTGATCTGCAGTATGCATACAGGTTTGAGATTACAACTGATTTTTTAATCATCCAATTTACAACAGTTAATTTGGTATAATGGTTAAGGCACCAGGTTAGAAACTGGGAAATTGTAAGTCCTAGTCCCTTCTTAGAGACAAAGCCAGTTGGGTGATCTCAGGCCAGTCACTTTTTCTCAGCCCTAGAAAGCAGGCAATGGAAAACCACTGCCAAGAAAACTGTACAGGCTGGTCCAGGCAACCACCAGGAGTCAAGGCTGATTTGAGGATGGAAACAATTTATGGCAACATTTTTTGTTATGACAGTTGTCTTCACAACTTGCAGGAGTTCCACACAAGACAGCTTGGGAAACCTTGGAGCATTTCAAGTCTTTTGTTTACATATTTTATAATCAGTCTTCTGTCACATCCCATCTTGTTCTAGTAACATCATTGGATTTTGGGAAAGCCCAGATATGTTTACTGGAAACAATGATTAGAAATAGATATTTTATTTCCTTTTTCTTCAGAATACATTTTTCTTTGTTTTGTTTATTTATTACTCTGATGGTAATGCTAGGAATGTCATTTCTTTAACTTTTCATTAGTGACAAGATATTCCTACATTACTTCATCAATTGGTTAGAAAATTACTAAGAAAATTTAAATCAATCAATCAAAGTTTTTTTTTTCAAATGAAAGGATGGAGGTATAAAATCTGCTTCTGTATCCAAATAAGTTTCAGATATGAAGTTACCTCTGCTCTCTGTTTTATGATAGGTCCACCTTCTTTAAGAGTTTCAAGCTAAGCATGCACAACATTGCTCTCTGTATCACAAACTAAATCTAGTGAATTTAACAGTTGAGTATGGTTGAGCATTTTGCATGGTATAAATTAATAAAAATGTTGATAATTTGCCAGCATCAATGAATTTCTTTACAAACAAGAAATGACTACACACATATATACCCAAACACCCCTCTACCTAACTCACTCTCTATGCAAACCTAAGTTCTAAGTCTTTCAGACCTTAAATACAAGGAGAAGTATAATGCCTGGAATAGAAGCAATTCGGATCAGCCACCGCCACCCAAGAGTTGGGTTAACAACTGATGCCAAACCAATAATTAATAAGGAGCCCGACAACCAAAATATCTGTGAAATGAAAAAACAAAGAATAGATTAGGAGACAAAGAGGTTCTCTACATCTGTACAGTCTTTCAACACATCTACATCTTACTTCAAACTGTGTTGCTGCATAAAACATGATTAAAATATTGAGTTAGGCATTCCCACATCTGATTTTCGGAATGCCAGTACAGACTATGACAAAATAAACAAAATGGTTTATCAGCTTGATTTTTGAAGCTTGAACGTAAGCTGTCAAACTTTCTCAGAATGTAATGTATGAACATTTCAACAAAGAATAAATTTTTGCAACTGCAGAAATAAGAATGCACATTTCACAGACTGAAGTATAAATTTGTACAGAGCTAAAAAACACATGGATTTTCCCAATTATATTTAACAAGTTTATGTAATGATAGTTCTAACTTTCATCCCAATTGCATTCATCGTAAGAAAAATTAATACTGAAAAAGGGAGTAAACATTTCCAATTCCTTTGATTGGGACAGAAAAAACTGTGTCAGGCACAATGGACTTTCAACAGAACCCTGAACAGTATCAATAACCAATTTTGAAAGTTCATGTTCAAAAGTAGATGGTCTTAAGTCCCATGACATATAGTAGATGGAGATGTCTGAGAAAGTTCTGTGGAACCCAGATTTTATTTACTTCAGATTGTGTATTCCATACAGGTAGTCTTCAGTTTACAGCCACAACCAAACCCAAAATTTCTGATGCTAAGCAAGGCAGTTGTTAAGTCAGTGTTGCCTAATTTTATGGCCTTTTTTGCCACAGTTGTTAAGTGAATCACTGCATTGTTAAGTGAATCATGAGATCACTAAGCAAACCTGGCTTCCCACATTGACTTTGTTCATCAGAAGCTGACTGGGAAGGTCACAAATGGTGATCACATGACCCCAGGTAGTGCATCTGTCATAAATGTCAGTTGCAAGCCCCCAAATTTTGATCACGTGACCATGGGGTTGTTTCAGTGGTGGCAAGTGTGGAAAACAGTCACAAGTCACTTTTTTCAGTTCCATTGTAACTTCAAACAGTCACTGAACAAATAGTTGTAAGTTGAGGACTACCTGCATTTTTCTGTCTTGAAAAACTTTTAAGGCACCTTAAGAAATCTGAAACCATTATAATTCAGTAGTGACACCTACCACCAATCTCCCCTGGCGCAGTGGTTAAAGTGCAGTACTGCAAGCTACTTCTGCTGACTGCCAGCTGACTGCAGTTTGGTAGTTCAAATCTCACCAGGCTCAAAGTTGACTCAGCTTTCCATCCTTCCAAGGTAGGTTAAATGAGGAGCCAGATTGTTGGGGTAAATATGCCGACTCTGTAAACTGCTTACAGAGGGCTGTAAAGCACTGTGAAGTGGTATATAAGTCTACATGCTATTACTATTTGTTTTGTGCTGAGCTCCATCTCTACATCCCTTGTTGATTTTCTTGGTCACAAACTCTCTCTCTCTCATTCTCTCTTCCTCCCACCTTCTCCAACTTTAAGGACTTTTACTTCTTCTACTTTGCTTCCACAAAATGAGATATATTGATATATATTGATATATTGAGATATATTGAGATATTGAGATATTGAGATAGTATGATGTGATTGCTTATTGGTATCCTATAACTATCACTAAGTGTCTCATCTCATGATCCTTGCTGAATGTGCCCTATTATTATTATTATCATTTTCCTTTATGTACACTGAGAGCATATACACCAAAGGCAGATTCCTCGTGTGTCCAATCACACTTGGCCAATAAAGAATTCTATAAAGAATTCTATATATTCACACAACACCATATAGAAGAGCAGCATGAGTATTAGATATGGATGACTCTGTTTTATCTTGTCTTCAAGGAGCAGCTCTCCATTCAGAGGGGATGATCTGGGGGGGAAAGCATGCTGCTTTTGGAGGTGCCATCACTTGAAATTCTCATCAGTTGAGGCCAGTTATACCTTCCCCCCCTATAAATTCATCTTTCTTGGGAAACTGTTCAAGTTGTTAGCTATCCCCACAACTTCTGGCCACAAATGCCATCATTGTAATTGTCCATTGGATGAAGAGGCACTTTATCTGTCCTGAATCTCTTATTATTCGTTTCATTGGCTGACTATGACATCTTGGATATAAGAAAAATTAAAGGAAATTATCCATGTACAATTGCACAGAACTTTGCCTCTTATTAACCTTTTTTCCTATTTAAAAACTCTAAATGCTTTAATCCTTCCTAATAAGATCATCATCCAGTCTTTTGAACAATGTATTGCTCAAGATGAATTAGTATCCGGGTGTCATGGTACAGAAAGCCCTTTCCTGATGATTGCCAGCTATACATGGATAGCCATAGATGTTTTTCCATCTATAAAAATACCGTTCAGGGTGATTCTTCTTTTGATTTAAGCAGAAAATCTTAGCACATAAATGGGATCGTTATTTAATATAATTTTCAAAATGTTAAACATGTTGATAGTTGGCCTCCATATGGCATCTCTGGGAGCAGCTATGTTCACAAATTTCTTTGGAGTCACATAGATATTGTATTCACACACCCAGAAACATGGTTTATTGGTATAAATAGTGATCTAGAGATATTGATACATTTCTCAGCAAATAGATTTCTGGCTTACCTGTGATAAAGGCAAAATATAACCACGGTATTTTGTGGGCAAAAATTCTGTTTTTATTATAAGCCTAAAAAAAGAAGGTAAGGAGATTAAGGAAAGAGAAAAAAATGTGTTAACTGGGTTCAAATACTTCCAGGATGTTGAAGTAGCCATAATGGCTGGATTCACACAAAGTATCAAACCAATCTAATTTCACCTCACCTCACCTCATCTCCACCAAACCAGACCAAACCAAACCAACCCTTCACTGTTTTTTTTTTTTACTGCAACATCCATCAATTCTAATTGAACTGTTTTATGTTAGGCTTAAATTTAGAACTTGACAAAGGAAGAGATATATCATAATTTGCCCTGGAAGATTATAGATGCTATATGTAATCTGATGTTTGAATAAATCCCCTAGTACTTCTGGACTTCTGATCCTATGGCAAAATATGCATGCATTAAAAACATCAGAATGTTCACAACATCACATGAGAATGCGGGTGTTTGTCTTATTATTGTTTGCATTATGACATTACCCTTGTGAATGACCTGATACACCACATCCTACGAGGGCTCGGAGAAAGACAAACCAGATGTACGAAGGAGAAAATGATGTCAGCAGAGAGAAATAGGCTCCCCATGCAAAAGAGATGATTAAAACCTGGGAGACAATTCAAAGACAGGAAGACATTGACTTCAAAGCAACAATGCAGCACTGTAGTATATGTATCTCAAGTTTTGCTTGTAGATGAGTTCGGAACA
Source organism: Boaedon fuliginosus (assembly GCA_027560395.1). Classification (NCBI taxonomy): domain Eukaryota; kingdom Metazoa; phylum Chordata; class Lepidosauria; order Squamata; family Lamprophiidae; genus Boaedon; species Boaedon fuliginosus. The sequence continues at coordinate 31,188 of JANHGC010006781.1, read as the reverse complement.
TTTCCAGCTAGTTAAAAAAAAACTTAATTAACCTTGCAATGAAATACATATTTCTTGAATGTGTGTCACTATATTGCATATAGGTTCCAGATAAAATGCATAAAATATGATGTTCACCTACTTTAGTGAACTTAAGTTTAATGAAAATTAAACTGATAATTTTTTATTATTTTTTTAATCCTGCCTTTATTATTTTTATAAATAACTCAAGATAATGAACATACCTATGAGAGAGTATAACTGGCCCAAAGTCACTCAGCCAGCTTTCATATGGCAAAGAAATGAATATAAATCTAAAAGGTACAGTACTAACAATTTGGAGTTTGGAAAAAAATTAGACATGGAAGAAAATAAAACAAGCCGAATAAACAAGAATGAAAGTACAACTGCTGGAAGAGAAGATGGGGGCGGGGGAGAGAGAGAAAGGAAATAAATAAAATGTTCCAACATAATAAATGAGGAGCACCCAATGAATTAGAAACACTAAGGAATAAAGTGAAAGGAGTTAAGTTACAAAATGCCTCAGAACTCCATGTAGTTTTGCTGACAGGAAGTATAAAAAGATATTTAGTGGAATGATTAGTGAATATTTGATGAATATTTAGTGGAAGGCTGTCGATAAGAAACATATGCATATAAAAGAGTCCTTGCTCCAAAAAATAAGAGAAAAATGTTGAATGATGTATTTATAAAGAACTATTTGCGAATATTTCAGAAGTAGTGAAATAGAGCAAGAAGAGGGAGAGAGGGAGAGAGAGAGAATGCAAAAAGCTCCAAAGGAAAATAAATAGGTTTTAAGAGCGTTTTCTTGTGCATCATTGAAGCTTTTGTCCTCTACTTAGGGTAAGTGAACCTTTAAAGCATAAGATGGCACCATCTTTAAATTCAACGTGTTTTCAGCAGGCAAGAACATCCACAGCTTCAGATGTTGATCTGCTGTATTTGTACAATATATGCACAAATAAACGTCTGTGTATATAGATGAGTGTCACAAAAATGTATGCATTTGAGTATGGTGAGGGGAACTAAGGATAAGTGAATGAATGCTCTGTTCAGCATAAAAGAACTTTGCTTCAGCATGTAAAAAATATTATTGCTTATGCTTTCTTCAGCACATAGGAAGCCATTGTAAGGGAAGGAACCCATCATATACAATATGTAGGCATAAGGTTAAGAAAACAGAGAAGTGAAAAACTGTAAAATTGAGCAAAACAGGGACACTGCTAGAGCATATACTTTTACATTATTGGCCTATGATAAGAAATGGACCTTATATTTTGTAGCCAAAATTTGTAGCCAAGTTTGAAAAACTTTATATTGACTTATTTGATATATATAAGAAAGTATAAAAAGTGAAATAATCTGAGTTTGTCATGCTTCTCTGTGGAGTTCATCCAACAGCTGTTAATTTTCTATATCAAAAAAAGATACTTTCTTCCTTACAAGGTTAACGTTGATGATACCATATAAGTAGAGCAATATGAGAACTTCCAGTGAGAACATGATGAGTTGGACATCCTTGAAGGATGCATTGTGGCAGAGATCAATGATCAGAAGGCAAGTTCTGGCCCATGAAATCTTTCTGGAGAAAGGAGAGATTGTGAGATTACCCACATGCACTCTGAACAGCTCCTACTCCTAAATAAACTGCAGAACTGAGGTTTGTGCAGCTGGCTCATGAATGGAAAGGATGGAAGTCAAAGGATTCATTTAAGTTCATAGTCCTAGCCTATATGGACTAAAAGCTAAAAGTAAAAAGTGATTTTTAATCACTTTAGGAATTGCAGTTTAATTGTCTTTTAACCGTTAAGAATCTTTGAATCAACAAGTTTTGTAATATTCATCAGGTGAATTTTGTCCAATCTTTGGATAAAAATGACTTTTAAAAAAATGGAGGTAGAGGGAATAAACAGCAAAAGCATGATTAGAATCTTGATTTTATAATGTTATAAATAGTTAAGAATCCAGAGGGAATTACTATTTGCACCCAATCTTTATCATTTTTTACAAATCAGTCAAGGCGGCAAACATAGCGGCAAACACAGTCTCTTCAAATAATTTTGAAATTAATTACAAGAAACCTGCTGCTGCAAAAATGTTGTTGTTTAAAAGAGATTATAAGATAAAAATTGGACATTAGAGAGAAACAGAAAAAATTAAAGATTATAAGAAAAAAGAACAATTAATTTCGACTCATTAATACAGAATGGTGCAAAATATTTTAACTTTTGAAGATTATTTCTGAACAGTGGACTCAGAAGTTAGTCTTAAAAGTGTCTGACATCTTATGTAAACCAGTTTTAAATGAGGATATAGAAGAGGAACAGCTTTTACTGGATAAGACTGAGACTGAACTGCCTGAAGTCTTAATTAAAAGGAAGATACAAATAAAAATCAATAAACTGGCTTGGATAATTTTCTTATTTTGTGTATAGAGACTTGCTGAAGTAATAAAGGATTATTTGAAGAGAGACCCAAAAAAATTAACAAAACCCAGGTTCCAGATATTTAAAAGAATTAAAGAGCAAGATTGCTAAAATCAAAGTGAAAGTTTGTTTGAAGTTTAAAATATATATGTTGTTGTTTCTGATAACCATTAATGGACTTTTGTTGACCATGACCAAATGAAAAGACTAAGAATTTATTTATAGATAAGAGATGAGATGTAGGAAGAAGATATATTTTATTGTACTTTTCAGAGAAAGTAATAAGTTACTGAAATTGTACTTGCTATGATGAAGGGGGAAGTGATTTTTTCATGCAGGTACTTTGGTCCTCAACTTACGGCCACAACTGAGCCTCAAATTTCTTTTGCCAAGAAAGATAGTTAAGTGAGTATTTTACAATCTTTTTTGCCACCGTTATTAAGTTAGTAACACAATTGTTAAGTGAATCTAGCTTCCCAATTGACTTTGCTTGTCCAAAGGTAGCAAAAACTGATCACAAGACCCCAGGACAACTGCAACTGTCATAAATATGATCCAGTTGCCAAGAGTCCAAATTTTGATCACGTGGCCATGGAGATACTGCAAGTGTGAAAAAAGATCCTCTTTTCAGTGCCATTGTAACTTTGAACAGTCATTAAATGAGTGTTTAAGTTGAGAACTGTATATTTTTTCTTTCCTGTATCTTTTCCCTGCATTTGCTATCTTTTCATTCTTTTATACTTTTTCCGTTTGTATTAGTTTTTTAATGCGTGTAACTGAACACGATAACAAAATTAGTATAAAAAATTAAGCGGAATAGTAAAAGAAAAACACTTACCTTACAACGACCAAATTTATCTGCTAGCATCCCAAATGTTACACTAGCCACCATGTAGCCAAAAAATACCATCTGGAAGAAAGTCATCAGTTCCAAAGCAAGATCAAACAGTGATTTCATACACAAATGAGTGAGAAACTAACATTAAAGCACATTTAGCTCTGTCTTCCAACATCTGAATCTCTACCTGTATCATCCCAAATTTCTATTTGGCCAACTATTAATGCTCTTAAAATAATGTGGAAAATCAGCATGGGAGTGGCCAGATTTCTATTGTTGGTGTCACTAAGACAAAGGAAATGATAGCTTCCAAACAGACAAGAAGGAACATGATATAGTGCATCAGGGTCTTCTTAAATGTCAAGAGCCCATCTTCAGACCCCCTCATCCAATTACTGATCCCTCAGTTCTACACTGAAGTTGAAGTTTTCAGTTTCAGTAGCTGGAGGTCAGTTAAAGGCTCTCTTTAAAGTTCAGTTTATTCACTAATGAAAATTATTATAGCCATACAGTAATTTGAAAAGCAAGCCCAAGTGGCTATTTTAGAATATTAAAAAAATGAAAGAAGTGGAAAGAATCGTCACAAATATTCTTAGCTCAGCAGATGAATAGTATATATATATATACACACATATACACATATACATATGGCTATTTATTTAAGAGACCTGGTTTGATTTGATTTTGGAAACAAGGTTGACCCAAGACATTTATGCTAAGACATCCCTGACTAGTCAAAGGATTTTTGGAATCTGAATAAGAAAATTCTGTAAGCATAGAAAAAAAATTGGAATAATGATGAAGCAAATAATGCTGATGTTTTAATGTGACCAGAATCATTTGCCTAAGGAACATGATTTATCTTGTCTCATAATGGTCCTGATACAGCGGTGCACTGCAAAAATTTTAGCAAGGGGTTTTCTGCCTGGTTGCTGGGTGGGCATGGCCATGGTAGGCATGGCCTAGTCAGCCTCCTGCACCACAGCAGGGGGGCCATTTTCACCCTCCCCAGGCTCCGGAGGCTTTCTTGGAGCCTGTGGGAGAGTGAAAACGGCCCCAGGGCTCCAGAGGCACTCCGGAAGCCGGAAATACACCCATTTTTCAACTTCCGGTACTTCCGGGAGGCCCATTTTTCACCCACCCTGAGCCTCCGTGTGGGCCCTGCACTTACCTGAGATCCAAAACAGGCTGAGGGGTGGAGTAGGGTGGGAGGGGAGGGGTGAGAGGAGAGGGGCCATCCAGGAGTGGGATTTGGGGGTTTTCCAAGCTGGGCAGACTCTTAGGAGAACCCCTGCAAACCCCCAGCAACCCACCCATCCTGATACCTTCTCCCCCAATGTTAGCCCAATGACCAAGTGACTGTAGAAATCCTACTCACTGTTGTCACTAAAGCCACTTGCCAATTTTTAAGCTGCCATTCACATCGGATGACAGGACCCACCACAGCAATCAGCATGATTTCCATAGCTTCTACCACCTTTGGGGATGAACATATGAAACAATATTTAATATATATATAGTTTTCAACATATCCAAGACACAAAGAGGGAATTTTCAATTCTCATTCCAGATTTTCCTATGCCTGTATAGTACTGTTATAAACTCTATGCTATGATAGACTCTCCCAAGAAGAAAAACACTCTATTCTATGATGATAAGCTGGAGGGAGGGAGTTAAATATGGTTTAATTAATTAGGCTGGATTTTTTTAATGATATATGTATTGTTAGAAAGCTTTACATATAAAATGAGTATGTATGTATGTATATGTAGGAATTCCGGGTTTTTTTTTAAGTAATCCTGAACAATATTTTAAAGTTGGCAAAATATTATGGACTACTTTTGAAAATATGGGAATGAATGATATATTATTCCCCAAAGCAAGGGAAGCTGAGATGGTCAAAGCATTTCTTTTATCCAAATAAGAGATTATATTTAATTTTGTCTCTAGTTTGAAATTGCTTCTGGATTTTGTGTTTGCAATGAGGTAAAAAAATGAGACTTTGATTCTGTTTTTGTAAATTAGACAGGCTTATTGTTATAGAAATGGCTTGTACATATTGAAATGGCTTGTACATATTGTACATATTGCTGCGTAAAAGCAAAAAGTTGTAGTTGTGATGTTGTTACCTTTGTCTGTGCCAAAGAGAATTGGAAGTTGATGCCTTTTTTCTTTTTTCTCCCATTAGACTATACCCCCTCTTTTTCCCTTCCTCTTTTTCTACTTTTCCATATTTTTTTCTTTTGTATTTTATACTTTGATAAACTAATTAAAAAGTTTTAATTGAAAAAAAAAACCCTCTATATTATTTCAATATTCTGAAATGATGCTGTCTACAGCTCAAGGATTTCCTACAGTTCCAAACTCAGAGAGTGCTAGTGACCATAGAGATTAAACATATTTAAAATAATAGATACTCCAATCCATGTCTCTATCTTCAATCCCTTCCCTTCACCCTTCTTATTACAGCTGCCTGATGGACCCATGCTTCCTTGTTGGAGAAGTCAGAACCACATTGTTATACATTAGTATACTGCCTGAACATTAGTTAGCACTTAGCGTAACTCAGAAGCAACCTAGATTTTTAGAGGGCAGAGGAGATGCAAAACGGTGAAAATTGATAGCTTTTCTGCAAATAACTTTCTGATTCATACTTCAGAATGTCCCAGAATATCCCTAAAAGAAGTGTTAAGAAGACAGAGAAGAGAAGCCAATGTGCTTGGAAGTGTTAATACAATACATTTCATCAAAACATAGTATTATGCTGAAATGTTCTGCATCTTTCAATCATGTCAATCAGTCATCTAGGTCAGAGCTGTCTCAAAGGTTCTTTTTTTCTTCAAAAGGCAACTGGACTGTTTTTTTTCCTTGAGGAAAAAGAAGAAAACATTTTGCTTTTCATCCAGGAAGCTTCATCAGTCCCCCACCATCAGAGCTTCTTAAAGAATCAAAACATTTTCTTCTTCTTCTTCCTCCTCCTCCAGGAAAAAGCAGCCTTTTGAAGAAAAAAAATCACCTTTTGAGATCTTTCAAACATCTTCACGCCATGTGGTGGGGAAAAATATGTATGCAATTTTCCAAAGTGTGGAGGGCTGTATGAATGTCTCGAACTTCACCATGGAAATCTCTCCAGCTTGCCCATCCCCTCCAAGGTTTCTAGGTCTCCATTAAATCTCAGACACAATTCCTACATAACTTTTCCAGATCCAGAATTGTGGGCAAAAAATGAGGTGGGAAAGACTGTAATAAAACAAAAGAGCATCAAATTCTCTGGTATCATAGAACAATGGACCATGCACGATACCATAGAATTTGAAAGAAATTCAAATGCTTCTCAACAACCAATAAAACTGAGGCCACTTCTTGAAAGGGGGAGAGTTTTAGGAAATGATGATAAATTTCAGTGCAATATTAATAAAAAAAAAACTTACACCAGTGCTACCCATGATCATAAAGAGTGCAATGTGGAATCTCCCAAAACCAATTGTTTCCACAGCTTCTTCTACTGTAAAGGTCTTTTGCTCTAGAATATTTAATGGAATATTAATAGATATTATAAATAGAATAAATTAGCACCTATTCATTATTCTTAAACATAGAAAACATTGCAAGAACACAAGAGGGGAAGAATACAGATTTTCCCGAAATATGCACTAATATGCACATATAAAAATAATTAATTTCATTATTATCCACAAATCTAAAATTAGATGTCCTGTTTACCTTATCTCTATCAGCACTCCAAAAGCTATCAGTGGGCATTTGCAAGGCCTGTTGCCTTCCTTCTGATAACTATTTATTTACTAAATTGGATTTATTATGGACAAAAGAAGAATCTTATGTAAGGATGGTTGAAACAGAAGATGATTTCAAATAGATAATTATGAGAGGGACAAAAGACCATCTACCAATAAGATGTTAAAAGTCTGGGTAAGTCACATTAGTGTCAGGAATACATTATGCACCTACAACCCAAAACTGCTCTGTATGCATAATATTAAAGTATGCCTAAATTTTGTTGGCAATTTCACAACTTTTCAGTTGAGGAGAGAGAGAATTTAGACCTTTCAATATTTGTAATTCTGTAAGAAATCATTAAGACTTGGAGGGAATTTTAGTCAAGAATTCACAACTGAGAGAGAAGATAAACACCAAACTAGATTACCTTTCTTTGGCTCCTGTTCCTGAGTTCCCATTTCCTCAACAGTCACAGCATTTGTTCCTTGTTGGTGCTTGACTGACATCTTTCAATTTGAATTAATTTACTTGGTGGTTTTGTAGGTAGAAACTCTTAATTCAATTGAAAACTACACCAAAGATATAAAGGAATCTTCTTAAAGTTGTGGGCTTAGATAATGGAAAATTAAGAACAATACTACATATAGGTACTTTGTTCCCTCAGATTATTTTGCACTTGAATTTCTTCTAGTCACCTATTTTTCATCTGCTACTGTTGGAAAAGAATTACTTAAAAAGATCCCTCAAAATCCAGATCCCAAATGTTTCCCCATCTCTGATATACAGGACCATTTCTTTAAGGGCTATCAGCTGCTACCCCTCGAACAGAACCAACTGATCAATACTAAGGTCTGCTTAAACTGGACACTGTCAATTATGCCTACTTCATTCAATCCAGTTTTAAATCTAAATAAATACTCTCCTGGCTTTATACAAAACAAACTGTAAATTCTATAAAATGGCTAGTTCTAATTTCAGATGGCAATAGTTGGATAATGAATGCTAATAGCAAAATAATTAATTATGATTACTGAAGGGATGGATAATTATAACAGTATGAGAGAACATTGCAATACTTAGCAAATATATGAATTCCTTAGTGGCCAGAATTACCATGCCCGGTAATCCTATATATTAATATAGAAGAACACTTGGGTTCAACAGGAATTAGGCACCGAAAAATGTGTATACATTTACAACTTTATTACATTTTTATTTATTACACTATTCCACTTGATCTCCACAGCCATCTTTGTAGGTAGATTAGATTGAGAGATGAAACCCCAGGGTATTCAATAAGGTCTGTGGCTGATTTGTATTTCCAGACCAATTATTTTTCACAATCTGACATTACACCCCCTTCCTCTAACCTCATGCCCTCCAGGTAGTAGCTGCAGGTGATGAGTGTTGTAACCAAGCACATCTGGAGAACATCGGGTTGCTACTGCACTAACACCATAAAAATCATCACTAAATGCAGTTAAGTAAATTATAATGAGGGGAAAAATAGAGAACTAACTTGTTTCATACTTCCACAGTGAATATTTTTCTTACCTTTTGTCAAACGATTAGTTATGTCTTGCTCTCTCCTTGTCTTTTCAAATATGTAGCTCTACTTTGCTTGCTATAAGCATGCAATATACCTGGGTTTACCACTTTACTCATGGCTGAAGGTGTACAGTTCCCATTACAACATCTTTGCTTCTTCAGATTTCAGATTTCAGACCTTCCTAGTAATTATTTCCCTTTGCTTAGAGAGCAGGTGGCCAAACCAGAATTTCTTAACAAGTGTGTAATTGTATGTTCTTTTGCTGTTAGCTTTTTTTTTTAAAGCAAGACACAGGATTTCTATTTCAGTCCTATATATCACTGCTGCCCTTGCATTCTCACAAAAGGCTGTCTCTATTATTTCAGTGATTGATTAAAAGAAGCCAGAGAAGGAAGCGGGGTCAAATTGCCATAATGCAAATGCGTTGCTCACACATATATCTTGTACTGGTTGGAAAGTAACATGGATGAATCTGTCTACCTGTTTCTCTCCATTTTTTATTTTTGTGAAATCTTTCAAGCATATTTATTTTCAGTTCCTCGGTTTTACTGATCAGTTAACTAGAATTGTTGCAATGTTTCCTTAAAGATGACCTAAAATTAGAATGCATTTGTGTGCTTATTTTCCAAAGTATACATGCTTTTTCTGTCAACCCTCCTGGGTAGATAAAACATAAAGGTGACTCAACGGGATGACTAGAAATATACTTTATTGAGATAAGACATATTAATAGAATCTTACAAGTCTGTCCATGTTTTTCTTTTCCCCCTCTTATTATTCTGTCTTTGTTATATTTTCTTGACTCTGTTGGGCGGAATTTCCCGGTTCGTCCTCAGCTGGGATCAGCCAACTGCGATGAAAAAATGGAAGCGAAGCCAACTGCCAGAAAATGGGATTCTTAATGTAGGAAGGCAACAATGACAAGAGTGACAACAGCTCAAGCATTCCTGGCTAACTAGCAAAAAGCTGTAGGATGGATCCTGATATTTATACATTTCTCCTTGAAAAGTTTTTGGACAGAGTAAAATTTTTGTTGACATTGTGAATGGAGTTTTTGTGAATGAAGTGTATTTGATTGGATCATTTCTCTCTGACTTTTGTGTTTTAATCCTGTCATGATCTTTTTGTTTCCCCTTATCTTTTATGAGTTTGATTGTTTTAGAGTCAGGAGGGAGTTTCAGTTACTGTAATTTCCTTCTTGCCCTGAAAGTGTTTTCCCTGAGGCTTTTTCAATGGCTACTTTTGTTATTCTAGTAGAATTCCCCTGACGGTGTGTTTCTATTTCTGGCTACATTGTTGCTAATGGGTTTTGCTATAGGCCCAGGAATTAGATTTTGTTTAGGCTATTTTTAGGTTTTCCTGTTTAAGTTAGAATTTCAAATTGGGGAGAAAGAGAAGGGAGAGAGAAAAATTGAGGACTGTCCCTGGCCGGTTGCCCAATTTGTCCTTAGGAGTTTTACCCTTCCCACAACCCCTTGGGCTTAATGCATGCTGCGTCCGTATTTGCTATTGTCCTTTTTCTGGAGGCCTTCTCCAAGGGTCCCTGCATTTTGTTTACAATGACCCAAGAACTGAGCTCAGTATATCCTGAGAAACTTGGCATTGCTGCTTTAAGGGCATCCTCAAATTTAAGGGCTTCCTCAAACTGAAAAAAAAAATCCAGTAAGACAAGCTCAGAAAGCAAAGCAGTTGTCCAAATATACATTTATAAACATGTCCTAGGAAAACCCTTGAAGCATTTGTGCAAGCCTTTCAGAGAGGATGTGACTGCCACAGTTCTTCAAGAGTATTAGTGCACTTCACAACATGCCCTTTCAGAGGTTTCATAAAGATGTAGTATGTATGCATATGTAAAAGATACTGTCAGTCTTTTGGCTGCCAAGACCAGGAGCACATATTGAGAATAACAGGTTTAATGATACTAACAAGAATAAAAAATCTGTCTGGCCCTTTCACAGGACATTTTATTTTATTTCACTATTAATCATCTTTATATGCCCCATCTCACTAAATATGACTCAGGATAGTGAACAATTAAATAAATTGCAAAATATAAAATGAAGTGTAAAATGAAGGGGCCACCTCAAGAAGCAGATTTGGGCAGGCAATCGCTTCTCATTTTCCTCTTGAGTCTGTAGTTCGTTTTTATCCCTTACAGGGACCATGCTGTGGTGTGGGCTCAGAGCATCCTTAGTTAGCCTGCTGCCATCCAAATGTCCCATCATCTGTGCTGAAAAATCAACTGCTAAATTGGGATAAATCAGCTGATTTCTGATGCCATCCTTTCCTTTCTATCAAGTAATAAAACAGCTCTGGCCAGTTTTGGCTCGAGATTTAAATTTAGAACCAGAGATTTAGGAGAATATTCTATTGATCAATGGGGTAAGAACTAAAGTGGTTGGACCCTGCTGCTTCAAATATTATTTAGCTATACAGGAAAGAAAACTTGGCAACCTGAATACAACCTGTAGGCTGTATTTGAAAGGATAAAGGAAATCCTTTCTTTCAGAAATACACAAACATATTCAGTTTCAGATAATCTTCTTTCCATTTCAATTCTAATCATTTGGAAAGAAGCCATTGCAACAATATCCCATATTGCCCAGAAAATGGGGGTAGGGAGAAAATCTTGAGCAGCCACATCTGAAAATCACTGAAAATCGCATACAAAACTAAATTACACCAAGAATGCTTATCTTTTGTTTTGAGCATGTTATATATGTCCTATAAAATTCAGAGTTGATTGAAACAGATGGATATACTTCAATGAAATATAATGATTGGACAGGATCAGGGATGATATTAAAACCGGTTCGCATAATTGCAGGGTTGCGCTC
>JANHGC010006781.1:8567-19528 GCA_027560395.1 Boaedon fuliginosus | reverse complement strand
GGACTCCACAATCTTGCAGCCAATTACAACACGCTGCCTGCTAGGGGGTGGATTTGGCGGTGCATGGCCTGGTGGCCAGTTTTAACTGGCTGCGAGATCGCGGAGTCCAACATGCTGCATCAGAGCATTCCTTGCTCAGCCGGGCTTCTGGAACAGGATAGGTGAATGGAGTCATCGATGATATTCTTTCTGGCTGAGCGCAACCCTGCAATTATGCGAACCGGTTTGAATATCATCCCTGGACAGGATGTTATATTTGTCATAAGGCTGTCATGTAAAGGAGGACTCTCACAACCAGTTTACAAATGGTCAATACATGGTTGGTGCAATTCCTTGCCCAGATAATCCTCAATCTTACATCGGGGGTAATACATAAGATGCATGTACAGAGAGTTCTACTTCACTCTGAGTGAAGTGATCAGGCATTGTCGAGATGCTGCAAATAGATGTTCATCTTTGTGCATGAATCAAGGCACCCCTTGCAGGCATTTTACACTATGTTTGTGTTGAGTTCATCCCTGGGTTGTTTCAAGCATTGTCCTTCCAGTTGGATAGAAAATAAAATACTATTGCATGCTTGCTTCCCATAAAAGAAATAAGTTGTAATGATATTTCTTAAGTGGAAAGTTATCTTAGTTACAAGGTAGCTAAAGGGTGTATTTAAGTCACCTGTCTTCCATTGAAGAACAATGTTTTCCTGGCTTCTCAAATTTCCAATTACATTCTGCTATGAATACTCTCTGTCCAACTAATGATTGTTACTTGTTAATAACCTCATTATCTCCAGTGGAAATTGGCATAAATGGAATTGAATTCCGTGATAATAGTGCAGGAAAAAACTTGCTTAAGGTGATATTAGATGGCTCTTGGCATATTTAGCAAGGCACTCATGAGTTCAGTGACTTATCCAGTTTTAGTGGTGGAGGTGCTCTGAGAGGCATCCTGATCCAAAATTGCTTATGCCTTTGTAAGGCATAAACCAAATTTTGAACTCAGAACTTGGTATCTGAGATGTAACTTTAAAAGAAAAAGAAGTTTAACATGTGCACGACAAGGTGCCCTGCTCAATAATTTGGCCCCTACATTCTGCACAGCAACAGCTTCTGGTCCTGGCTCAAAGAGGAACCCTACATAGAGCACATTAACCTAAATGTGGAGCTAGTAGCGCATGAACAACTGCAGCTATGAAAACATCCAGGAAAGAGTGCAGTTGGTGTACCAACCAAAGTTGGCAATTGAGATGCCCACCCATGGGAGCTACTCAGACTTCCAATGGCAAGTATTATTTTTAAAACTTCAGATTACTACTGTGCATTACAAACAAGGGTAAACCCCTTTTAGGTTACCCCTATAAGGGAGACCACACTAAGAAACCCATACTATATAGGTCTAAAACTATTTTTATGAGAATAGCTATAATAACAGGATTCTACAAGTCAGAATGTATTTCCCTCTTCTTTATATTTGTGTGAATTGAGGAGCCTGAGACATTTTCTGAAGTTTGTTTCTTGGAATGGAATTACGCCTTACTTGGAACATGCCCTTGGTAAAAGATCTTCTCACTATCCTAGAGGACAGGAAGGTCTGGAGGAACATTGTCCATGGGGTCACAATGGGTGGGACATGACTTTGCAACTAACTAACTAACTAACTAACTAACTAGTTACATTCAAGACTGCCTGCTTCTACCGTATGCCTCCCAGCGCCCAGTTAGATCTCATAGGGAGGGCCTTCTCTGAATACCGTCAGCCAGTGTCGGCTGGCGGGACCGCGGGCGAGGGCCTTCCCTGTGGCGGCACCGTCCCTCTGGAATTCGCTCCCTGCAGATATTAGAACCATTCCCAGCTTGCCTGTATTTTGCAAGGCATTGAAGACCTGGCTTTGCCGACAAGCGTGGACTTAACATCCTGTCCTTCCCTTCCCTGTGATTGAGTGAGTGAGTGTGGTTTTGATTTTATATTGTATAGGTTAATTGCTTTATTGTATTGTTGCGGCCTCGAGTTCCCCGAATGGGTGAAGAGAGGCGGGATATAAATCAAATAAATTATATAAATAAATAAAACAATGATAACAGATTCTTACAGGCCTATTTGTGCTTAATTGTACTTCACCTCCATTTCTTATTCTCCAGTAACTCAGAGGGGAGCCTGCCAGAGGTTCCTCTGAACGCTATCTTGTTTCCCAGGACTTAAGGCACATTTCAGACCTTTTTGCTTACCTAACAATTCTTGCAATTAATATGTTTAGCCAGTTAATGATAAATTACAGAGCAATTAAGATAATAAAGGATTCTAACAGCCAAACCTGTTTATATACCAAATGCTTGCCAGTCATTCCTTGTCTTGTTTGTATTATTGAGGTGCCAATACAATAAAACCCCTGAAAAGATTAATTTTAAAGAGTACTTTGTCATCCAATCATATCTTAAGGTAAATGAAACCTTTTCTCAGAAGCTCTTCATGTGGTATGAGGTGTGTGTGTGTGTGTGTGTATTTGCGGGTATGTAGGTGAGAGAGAGACCAAGATAATTTGAACAATTCATTTTTGTTTTGTGACTAAATCCAAGAACAAGTAGTTGAGTGTAGCAAATACAAGGATCTGACAGGAGTTGTCAACCACACATTTTATCTTTTACATTAGTTGTGAATTTAAGTTTTATATAACGTAGTATCAGAGACAGAGAAGCAAATAGGCAGGCTTTGTCCTTAGTTTTATATTCATTTCTGAGTTTCAGCACGCTGTTTGAATATGTGATAGTACTATCACAATTGTCAGACAGTTCAATCATTTTTTCCAACAAGTAAAATATAAATCCAAAGGCAGACTTAGCAGTTCTAATAGTGGTAAATTAAAGTTGGAATAATTTCATTCCTGCGATGATAATAAAATCCTGGTTCGTGTCTTATTTACCATTCAGATTTCTTTGGACATACTGATAATTCCAGGTTTATTAAGTGAGGAATGTCTGACAATTGTTATGTGAATCGAAACATGATATGTTTTGCTTTTTAATTTTCCTAGGTTTTTTTTTAAAGAATACCTAATCGTATGATAATGTACACCAGCAGAGTCAAATGGCATATCGCACTCAGAAATAATTTCAGTGAATTAATTCATCAACACCCAAAATATAAGAGTGAAAGAAAAGGTGTGGCTTACACATTTGTTGTAAACCAAATCACTAGTTCTAATCTAGAGACCATTTCTAAGGGACAAATGAAGAAATGAGTGTTGTGAGAACATGATGCAAGCCTTGCCCTTTAGTAAGTGTATTGTGACATGTCTATGGAGATTCTCAGTCATCCATGTTATGGTTGTCCCAAAGGTGCTTTTTCAAGAGGCAACTGGACTTTGTTTTTTCTTGAAGACGGTTCACTTCTTCAGCTCTGACTGGATGGTGGGGAATGGAAGGATTTATACTCCCTGCAGATAGCTGGACATTTGCATTCTTTTAGCAGGTCATTAAGGTCACCTGGAGGTTTATCTGTGTCATCAGGGTCACCCGAGTGATGCAAATAGAGACAGATGATGTCGTATTCCTCCCCCTCTGTTAAGAGAAGGCTGTTCAATTTTGACAAAGATGGCCTCTTTGACTCCTCTCTCAAACCAGCGGTCTTCTCTGTCCAAAATATGGACTTCGTTGTCTTCAAAGGAGTGGCCTGTGTCTTTTAAATGCAGATGGACTGCTGAATCTAGTCCTGAAGTGTTTGTTCTCCTGTGTTGTGCTTATAAAGTGGTTGCTTTGTTTCCCCAATGTAGAGATCTGCACAGGGCTCACTGCATTGTACTGTATTGTGACATCAGATACATGTAGGGGCAGGATGACGTTTCCATAAACGTTCACAATTCTTACTTCATCATTTTGACAAAATGGTTGGATTTTACAAATGCCTCTAAGTCAGTGTTTCTCCACCTTAGCAACGTTAAGAGATGTGAACGTCAAGACCCAAGTTCTGGTTGGGGAATTCTGAGAATTGAAGCCCATACCTCTTGAAGTTGCTAAGGTTAAGAAAGATGGCTCCAATTGCTGATGACGGGGTTATTTTTCTAAATGGATTGCAAAGGGAAAGCTGCCTTTTTACAATGTAGTGTAAAACGGAAGTGCTAGAAGCACATTTTCCAGAGTTCTTAAGCAGGAAGAAGAATCACAGTCCCAACACCTCTGGAGAATAGGCAGAGTTTTTATTATGCTTGTCTCTGACAACACATTTGGTGTCTGAGGTCCTAGTGTGGAAGTTCTGTACCCTTCCCGGCTCTTAATTCTCAAGGAAATGCTCACCAAGGAAAAGAATCGCAGAAACCTCAGAAGGTTCAGATTTCAGCATCATAATAGGAATCATTCTTCCTTCCTTTCTATTATGGCCTTGAAGGAGAATGGTGAAAAAAGAGAGCCAGAACCAGAGTAGAATTTGTTCTGGAATTCCACCCTAATAGGAAAAAGATGAAATCATTTTTTTTTAGTTTTATTGTTTTTACCCCATTTTTCCCTGGAAAAAAAAAAGCCGTTTGCCCCCCAAAAAAGGAGAAAGAGTACAATAAAAATAGATTAAGATACCCTTCAATGGAACAAACTTTGAAGTGTGGAAGAAATTAAAACAGCCAGAGTTTCCAACTGCTCCACTGCTACTGAGACCACTGAAGAAAGGCACCTTGAATAGCGTTATTGTTGTGGGATTGTTTCAGGCTAGGTTTTTTTCCTCAACTTTGCACCTACCAAATATGTTAAACTATAACTCCCATCATACCCACTCAACATGGTTCCCGTCTAGGGCCCTATCAATGTTTCAGAAGAAATTACCCATAATATCATGCATATTTATTTGCACATTTCAACTATTCTTTGAGCAGTACATGCAAACTTTACAGGAAACGTGCACTGCATCTCTTCCTGTTACTGTGGTTATTGGGGGAGGGGGTGTTGGCTGACTCAGAAGGAAACAGCTGTGCCTTAAAGTTCTTGTGCAACCACACTTACCAGTGAAGCCTGAGTGCATGCAGAAAAGCAGAAAGACCTTCCATGATGAGTAGAATTGCTATTGTCAGCGTAGCAAATATGGCAAAGATGATGAAAATCATAATGAGTCCTATCCAGCCAGACATTTTAAATCCTATTGAAAACAGCAAGTTCCAAAGAACTTCTGAGAGCTCTGAAGAACAAGGAAAAAAATGCAAGAGAGAAACACACTTATATATCGCTTTCTTCCACCTTATGCCTCCCATCGCCCCGTTAGATCCCACAGAGTTGGCCTCCTACGGGTCCCGTCAGCCAAGCAATGTCACCTGGTGGGCCCACGGGGGAGAGCCTTCTCTGTGGCTGCACCGAACCTCTGGAACCATCCCCGCCCTATTAACTTTCCGCCGGGCTGTTAAGACCTGGCTATGCCAGTGGGCTTGGGATCATTGACTCCCCTTGGATGGATGTGTTGGTATGTTTGTTGTTTTATAATAGTTTAATGTTTTTATATTAAATTATTTTTTTTAGGTTTTGTATTATTGTTACTGTTGTAAGCCGCCCGGAGTCCTTTGGGAGTTGGGCAGCCTATAAATCTAAATAATAAATAAATAATAAATAAATATCCCCTTGCATCCCAAACGAACTTAGTAGCGCTAAGCTGAATTCCAAGAAGCTTCAAGGTCATATCTAAATCATCATTGGGAACAGAGTTGGCTCAAGGGAGAGCTCACTATATTGCACAATCTCCTAAGGGTATTTCAGTCATTGCATCATCTCAGAGCAGTCCAAACTTCAACCAAACCTGGAGCTCAGACAAACACCTAGGATTTGCATTTCCTCTTTTGGTTATAGAGCCAGCTATGACCCCTACATAACCCTTACATGTTCCTGTGCAAGAACTTGTAATCTATTGAGTGTTGTCAGACTCCCAAGCCCAGAGAAGGTATTAAAAAACCCCACTCTCGACTCCAATGTGGTCAGCTGCATCAGAACCCATGTGGTTCTGCTTTATCATTAAACCATCTTTCCAATCAGCCTCCATGTTTCCAGTGTCTTTCTCCCAGCTTGGAACTGAACCAGATGGATATTTCTTCCCACACCTATTCCAATAAAAGATTACAATGTTCTGGAAGAGCTCTAGTAGCACCGAGCAGCTGTTAGATACACAGGGTAATTTTACACAGGGTAAAATTGCTAAGAACCAAAGTGCACAAATATCTTTGGGGGGGGGGAATGAGTAGAGCTCAAGATAATACAATTTTGTCCTAATCTGCAAACTTTAAGTGAACTCAACATTTTCCAGTTTTAATTTTACATTAGTACCTTGCAGCTGCTCCCTCACTTCCTGGAACTGATGCAAGTTTTCTTTGTCATTGTGACTAAAGTAGATTAAGTCTAGATCACTGGCTTTCCTATAACTGCAACATCAAAATGCAGTTTTCAAGGGCAATGTTACATCAAATCTCTCTACTTGTGGCCTTAAAAGAAGCACCTAATCGATATCTTGACGGAATCAGCGAATGAAAAAAACATAACTAAAATCTTTGGTTGAAAAGATTACAGCCCTGATTAAAAGAGATTATTATGAATCTTCTGTAAACTGGTGCTGTCCAACTTCCATCATGTCCCTCTAGCTTAATCAATGTCCATGATGCCTTGGGAACTACCACATAAACCATCAGTGGGCACAAGATTGGTGAAGGCTGTTTTGAGTGGATACCAAATATTGATGTATTTTAACTGATGGCCCAACTAATTATTTCTCATAGCAATAGCACTTAGACTTACAAACTGCTTCACAGTGCTTTACAGCCCTCTTCAAGTGGTTTACAGAGTCAGCATATTGTCCCCAATAATCTGGCTCCTCATTTTACCAACTTCAGAAGGATGGAAGGCTGAGTCAACCTTGAGCCTGGTGACATTTGAACTGCCAAACTGCAGGCAGCTGGCAGACAGCAGAAGTAGCCTGCAGTACTGCATTCTAACCAATGCACCAACAAGGCTCTTACAGGCATGAGGATCAGTAGCTGCAAACTCACGTGCATGAGCCAGGCTAAGTGCCCAAAGCCGGAGATAGGAAGCTGTATTCGAAATGCAACCCAAGCAATATTCAATGGTGTGGATCGCCTGGTGCACGCAAATGTCTCCAAAGTTGAACTGCAATAAAGATTTTAGGAAAACAAGGAAAATAAGGTTGACTACTCCTATAGTCTTTCCCCTTTCTATAGTACTGCAGTAAGTGGAACTTGATTTAGCTATTTTTCAATAAATGCTATTGATTTCAGTCAGTTTATTCTAAACACCACTAAATCTAGAAACAGTAAATGAGTGCTAAACAGCACTACACCTAGACCAGAAGTCTCCAAGCTTTGTTGGCTGAGGAATTCTGGGAACTGAAGTCCACAAGTCTTAAAATTGCCAAGTTTGGACACCTCTGATCTAGACACTTAAATGAGCTCCAAATAAAATGTAAATGAGTTCAACAGACCCCCCCCAAAAATTGTAAGCATTTCCTCCTTTCTCCTCACATACACACCACTTCCAAATTACACTAAATTTGTTGAGTTATTGCACTGTCCCTTTCTTTACATCGACCAACTCCTACATCTTACTTCTTCATCGTCATGGCCTCCATGGCCTCCATGGCCTCCATGGCCTCCACCGCCATCAACTTCTTGGTTTGTTTTCTCAGAGTGGTTGGAGTCCATGATCTCTACTTCGATATCACCAGGACGATTTTCTGACAGACTGGATGAAGCCAACTTAAGAGAAATCAACAGAGATTGTTGATTATCAGCATCCAATAATAATCCTTTGGGTTTATTATTTATTATTATTATATTATTATTTATTATATATATATATTCTTTCCAATACTTATACAAAGCATGAAATGGAGCTTCATAATAACCCCCACAATTTGAATAAAGGAAATCTCAAGTTAAATCCTTAATATTTCTAGCCTGAGGTGAAAAAGACCTGTATGCACTTCCTGCAATTATGGGAGACTTTCTGCTATCACCCTATAATTCACACGACAAGGTATTGATCACAAAAATAAAGGAATATGACCTATTGTATTCTAGCCAACTCTGATCACAACCTTACGTACTCATTTCTATGTACCGGTTCAGATACAATGCTTTGTTTTGGCTTGCTCTGACTGGAATGTAAATCCTAATTTATGTTCCAAACACACAAGGAAGCCATGGTTTCTGCAGTTCCCCTATCTTCTCCGCTCTTTTGTAGCAACAGTTTTTTAAAAATGGAATAAAATCATGTTACAGTTATTGGTTTAGATGTAACATTTTACAAAGTTGCCCCAGTTCTTATTGTTTGCAAACTGGCTTTAACTTTCACCTATCAGATCCTGATTTGGCAGTTATTCACAATGGTATTTAGTGGTATTTGTTCAGCTACTTATGACCTTGACCCAATTATGAGAGACTGAATACCATATTATGACATTTTGTCTGAGCCTGCATAACTTTAACTCTTTCTATTGGGGGAAAAAACCAGATGTTTTTCTAAGAGGAAGAAAGATTCCAACTTGACAGGATAGAGTAGGTTCAGGAAAGGGTAAAAAGGGTGGACTTGAGGATGGGCTGAAGAAAAGTTGAAGTATTTGGTATAGGAAAAAATGATTTTTTTTTAACATTCTTGTGAATGTTCAGGTATGTAAAAGGCTACTGAAGAGAAGATGGGCTACAAAAGGATCTTCAGCCTGGAACACTGAGCGCTACCTAACAAAAAACCAATTCAGTGGTCAGAAAAGCAAGGTTCATTTAGGCAAGAAAAACCAAATGCACAGATATAAAACAGGCAATATCTCCTCAACAGTACTTATTGCGAGGGGGGTGGGAAACCAGTGCATCAGCTGAGGGATAATACTGCTTTATACTGCACTAGTAAGACCACATTTGGAATACTGTGTCCAGTTCTGGTCACCATGAAACAAAAAAAAATATTGAGGCTCTAGAAAGAGTGCAGAGAAGAGCAACAAAGAAGATTCGGTGTGTGGAGTCTAAACATACAACGAACAGTTTTTGGAACCAGCTAAATATGTCTAGTCTAGCAAAGAGAAGGACTAGAGTGACATGATAGCAGTCTTCCAATACTTGAGGGGCTGTCACAGAGAAGAGAGGGTCAATCTATTCTCCAAAGCACCTGAGGGCAAGATAAGAAGTAACAGGTGGAAGATCATTAAAGAGAGATCCAACATGGAACTAAGGAGTAATTTCCTTATGGAACAATCAATCAATAGAATGGCTTGCCTCCAGACGTTGTGTATGCTGTCACTGGACGTTTTCTAGAAAAAGAATTTGTCCAGAGGGTCTCCTGCTTGAGCAGGAGACCTCCAAGTCCCTTTCAACCCTGTTGGGCAAGACCTCCAAGTCCCTTCCAACCCTGTTATTCTATGTTTCAATATTACAGATATCTAGATTTCATTTCAATATAAAAGAAAAACTTCCTGATGATAAGATTTGGAACAGTCCTCTTACAGAAGCTGTGGGTTCCCCACCTCTGAAAGATTTTAAGAGGGGGATGGATTTTCATTTCTCATTGATGACTTTATCTGTTTCTCCCCATACAGTGCAAAAGATGGGCTTACATGGTTCTTGGGATGCCTTCCAACTCTACAATTCAATGGTTCTATGACATTTTGCCCCAGTCTTCTGCCTTTATTTATTTAGCAATCCCTTGGTAGAAGAGACCTTTCCTTACCCTATTCTGAGCTTTCTGATGGTTGGCTCGGATAATAAAAGGCTGAATCAGAAGCATCCAAGGTATGGCAATCAAGGCGAAAATGACCAGGAAAGTTTGAACTTCTTGCTAGGAAAAAAAAAAGACAATTGATACTATCATACAACATTCTAAGCCAAATAAACCCAACTAATCAATAAACCACATCTAAAGAAATAATGGCTGGTGCAACATGTGAAATCTGCAAGTTTTCCATATCAAAGATTTGCAGGTCCCAGCCTTCTTTTACACCTATTAATGAAACATGAAAGTCATTTCTGTTTCCCTATAATCATAGTGTCGAGTTTCTACGAAGGATACATCTATAAGAAAACCATAATGATCTGGCTGCAGCTAATTGCATGGGTGTTTCTTAATGAAGTGTGATTTTATTTGCAGAAAAGTATCATGATCAGATGGAGAACCAGCTGGGTCTTATGCCATATTTTCATGCAAAAATAGCTTCTATATGGTATGAGAGTTGCACTAAGCTACCATGGTTTGTTGACCAAGCAGACAAAAGATATCCTAGTTACAACCGAGATGCAAAAATTGGGATAGTCATTAAATGGTAGCAAAATAATAATAATAATATTAATACAAAACACTCTTTGCTGCCATCTAGTGGATGTCTGGAAGCCTAGATATACTATCTTAAATTATGACTTCCAATGAGTCTAACACCTAGAGATCAAGAGATAACTCAGGTTAATCAGAATGAGAAAGGTTTCTCAAGTCAGCTCTGCCTGAAGGAATAAATTAATCATCTATAAGGAGTTACAATATACATTTTAAATAGAAATTGGGCATGCATATTCACAGGGGGTAGGAAGGGGGTTCCACAACAATTAAACAACTGGTTGTGTGATTGAAATCCTGCCTTTTTAATAATTATGTTATACAGTACACATAAACAAGGGCAGGGATTTTGTTCATGCAGTTGGGGAGGCCCTCTTGATTTTTGAAACCTTCCTGTGAATACCACTGAGACAAAGAAAATTATTTCCCTTCCAATTTGACATTCCCAGCTGCAAGTGAACAGAAATGATACCGAGTTTGCTTCAAAAGAATGCAAGATGGTTAGACAATGATAGCAAGCTGACTGCAATTTTGCCCTTGAGTAAGTAAACAACCCAATTCATCATCTGTGTTTAAAAATGTGTGCTGTCTGACTCTCTCTCTCTCTCTCTCTCTCTCTCTCACACACACACACACACACACACACACACACACACACACACAGAAAAAAGAGACAAGAACATTT
>JANHGC010006779.1:0-16815 GCA_027560395.1 Boaedon fuliginosus | reverse complement strand
ATGAGATGTGTGTGTGTGTATGTCAACCCAAGGGTGGGTGGGAGGGAGAAATAAACCTACCTGTCTCTGCAGCATCGGTCATGTGACTGAGTGGGCGCTGCCAACTCATCACTCACAGAAAGGTGTCAAGTTGGCCACACCCACTCAGTTACATGACCCACCAAACCCCACCAACCAAGCCCCACCCACATAACTGGTAGGGAAAAATTTAGCATCCCACCACTGTTCCCAGTGATGTTTTGAATCTCCAAAAAAAACATCAAGCTACCCACATCTGAGGCATATCAATAAGGCCAGAACCATTCATATAGTACCTACCTCCTGGTGATCACTATGACTGAAAACCCTAAATAGGATATAAATTGTAAATATAAACAGCCTTCTCTCACAAGAGTGAAGTAGGTGTAATGTAAAACTCCGGACATGAGGATATGGCATTATGTAACATTTGTATCTCTCTGCTCTCAGAGGTTAAGGAAAGGTAAAGTTTATATATCACTAGCTGATTACCCGGCCTTGCTTGTTTTTTTTTTAAAGAAGTATATTTGTGTCACATCGTTTGCAGGCCTTCTTAAGCCCCTAGCACCCCCTCCCACATCTCTGCTCTGGCAAGGCCGTCTCTGGGCCAAGGGCAGGCCGGGCTCTAGGCCAAGGGCAGCCCAGCTGTGAGGAAAGGCAGCCAGGGTTTGACAGGGGCACTGGGCCACAGCCATTTGCAAGCCTTCTTAAGCCCCTGCACCCCCTCCAACATCATAGGCAACCTTACTTGGCAGGGTGGGCTGCTCCGTGTGTCTTGGGTCCATCTCTCCTGAGGCAAATCTGGAATTTATATGTATAAAACATGGCACCTCAGAGGTTTAAATATGGTGCCTCAGTCAGTTTGAAAACTGCACACCCTCAATAGAGAGAAGCAAATCTTCACATGCTCAGTAGAGAGTTGCTGCTTGTTCGTTAAGTGTCCTCTTTTCCCCCAAAAAAGCGGTCAAAAAGGGCACCTAGCCTTTGGAGACCATGACAGTGCTGATCTTACTACATTTTTCTACCTATCTGCCAAGTTTGAGGTAGACTCGTGCAGAACTGGTTTGTATAGAGCACATACAAGCTCCCATCCGCACCCCACTTCTCTTTTATAGATATAGATTCTAATAGAAGTTTAGGGTGGCTTTAACATGTCTACTAAGCAGGCATGCAGAAAATATATTTTGTGAGGATACAAAATATATCTTGCTTTGATAGTTAGACTTCCATTAATAGTATGCAGAAGTCCTTGATGCTCTTTGGGATTGGTTGTTTTTTTGCAGACATTTCGTAATTGGTGCTAGGAGGGAATGAAGTTTGGTCTCACTTTATATTCTAGTGCCCTGTCAGTGTTTGTGGGAGTGATCTTGGTGGTTCTTTGTTTGGGCTGTTTACTGTTAGCTTGTTTGGCAGTTCATTGATTGGTGTATTGTTTGTTTCTTAGCTGTTGGTCTAATTTTAATTTTGGTGTTAATCTCTGTTCATCTGGGTATTGATTGCTAGTGAGATGTTTTGGTCTTTTTGTTCCCTTTTTGGCTTGTTGATTGTCTCCTTTGAACAGTATGTAGATGTTGTTTATGTTTATGTGCCTATTAATCGCCATTTTGTAAGTGTGCCAGACTTCCCTAGTGTTTTTGCATTTGGCTTGGTCTAGAGAAGGCCTGTCAAACTTGGGGCCCATGGGCCAGATGCATCATGCCCACACCTGGTTTAACAAAAGAGGGAAAAATCCTGATATGCATTAAAATAAATTTGCAATGGTTGGAGGTCTTAGATCTTTGGATTGAGTTCTGGTGAAGGATGAAGACTCAAGTCTTGTAACAAAACTAAAGTATTTATTGTGTACAACAATAATAATTTAATGTATGTATGTATGTATGTATGTATGTATGTATGTATGTATGTACGTACACAAATCTACAACCTCAGATCAGATTATCTCAGTAATCAATAGCTAGTCAAAAGTCCCTTAGTATCTTAGTACTAGTGACAAGGATACCACAAGGGCAAGGACGCATGGGATTGCTCTTTTATAGAGTCAGATGGCTCCTCACCTTCTAGTGTGGGGTGATGTTGGAAGAGGTGATCATTTCACCATCTGTCACATAACACATGAGCCTGGCACAGCAATCTCCAACAATATGTCATGTGATGGCACGGGTTTGATGCCCCTGGTCTAGAGTGATCCCAGTTTCCTGTTGAAACTATGATTGTCTAGTGTCAGGCTCTGGATCCGGTGAGGCAGAGTTCCCTTTAAGACCTGTGGATTGGATGGCTGTCTGGGAATAAGAAGCGTCATCAGGACTCCACTCCTGACACTTTTCTCGGATTTGCTCAGTACTCAAACCTTGTTCAATTCATTAAACAAAGGTTCTCCAGGTTTGTTGGCTCTTGTGTGTCCTTTTGTTCAACAATGGGGGAGACTGACATCTAGTCTATGTGTTGTGAAATTAAGGAGCTTTCTAATCTTCTCCTGCAATCTCCTGTAGTTCCAAAGGAAGTCTCGCTTTCACTCTGTGTATGCACCTGAAACAAATACAGTTTAATAGGAAAAGACCAGGGCAGCTCTTTATAAACAGTACATTTTTGACAACCATTCCCAGATTTTTAGGAACTTGTAAAGCAACCAAATAGAAAATTGGATCAATATATTCAAAACTAAAGGTTCACTGTTGTGGTGAATATTTTGATTTATGTCGGATTTGCTGCTGAGCTCCATATGACAAGACTTCAGAAACATTATTTAAAATAAAGGTACATGGCCAGTTAATATCTCCATTTCCTCCTCACAGTTCTCCCTATGTAAGCATTATGCCACTTGGAGCACTTTGTTTTCTTGATACAGTCTACAATGTAGCACGCATGCATTTATTTACCAGATGCTGAAACATCAGTGGGAAAACTTTAAGTCTCTGTGCATCTGTTTCCAGGCAGTGGTGTCTACATTAGTATCTTTGCCAGAAGGACTCTCAACAAAATGGATCCAATAAAGGATCTGAATTTAACATGAGCCTTTAGTACAATATTGAACACATATCTCTTTTTTTTAAAAAAAAATCACTGCATCGAGCTCTAAGCAACACGTGTAATGCAAAGTGCCCACAAAGTGCCTCAGAGATAAAAGCAGTCAGGTGCTGAGCTGACTCTTTTCAACAGAAAGTACTTTTAGATATTCCTCTTCATGAATGATATGTGGGAAATCTGAACAACACAGTTCTAGATGATGAATAATGTTTTCCATTTAAAGTAAACTGTTCCAAGAAACAAATGAGGAGGACAGAAGAAAAATCATATACACCTGGGTTAATTCTTGCATTTAGGAGAAAGACAGCACACTACAGTATATTGTCATTGCCATAATGCAAATCCTGCATCATTGGTGATAGTAGAAAAGCAATTTATTAATTCAAAAATCTGCTTCAGAAAATAAGTTTTATTTGATTCTCAAATATCTAGTCTCTGGAATTGCTATTAAGGATATGCATCTGGGGGTGGAGAATGGGGAATATATAAGTGGGGGACAGAAAACTATGCAAGTTCTTAGTGAAAGACTTGAATCTTAAGAGACTTAATATACATGGATTAACAGGAATCAAATAAATATAAAGGACAAGAGAAGATTCTTTAATATGATATAGCACCCTGAAGATTTTAGTTTATCTGCATTCTAATCAGTAAACATATTGCAAGTGAATGTCTTCCTTCCATCTATCTCAGCAACCTCTTCCACAGAGCCATTATTAAGTTAGATCTGAGTAACTAGCAAAACATTAACAGCAAATGTTTTAGGAATATAATATAATTTTATAGAGAATAGAAATTTAACCAAATAATGGTGAACAATTAATATGCCTGCTATTAAAAGTGACTTCACAAGAGTCTTATAGCTTAGGTTTAAGTGTTGTTGTAAAAGGTGCAGTAGGTTTATATAGATAGATAGATCTATATAGGATAGATAGATCTGTACAAGAGTTCCCCTTGACCGGGGAAATGAGGTGGGATATAAATGAAATGAAATGGAATGAGATAGATAGATAGATAGATAGATAGATAGATAGATAGATAGATAGATAGATAGATAGATAGATATTAGCTAACTTTTACTGACAAAGGTAATCTAATTAAAGCACTAGGTTACCTGTGGAATGTATGCTCAGTGAAGCTCCAATTAGTAATTGTAGTTGTTCATTTCCATTTGTTCCAGTTTCTAGTTTCAACAAATTCAGTCATAGCTGGCTGACTACTCACTAATCAACTGCTATTTATTTGATATTGAAGAATGTAGTTGTACCACATCTCACATGTCTAAAATGCACTGTACATTTTGGAGAGATTCCCTGATTTTCTAATATTTGATTTTCTATTAATAACTTGTCTGCTTGGGTAGTTTAACCCATCTTTCTTGGTTTATTTAAGACAATGTCAGCAGACACTTAGTCATTCCTTCACAAAAGAAATCTACCACAGGCAATGATGGATTGGCACTCATAGTAATAAAATATAAAATTGGGTATTATAACTTAAATAATCAAAAATATGTTTCCCCATAAGATTAGCTACCCCTGGAAACCTATTATCTTTATTGATCCACATTATCTCTCCACCCAGGATAGCTCATCAGTGATTTCCCTTCTACTGGACAAGGCATTTATCATTGCAAAGGAACAGAAGGCAGTAACTATTGGTACATATGATACACACAGTTGGCAGACTAGAATACTGATTAAATATTAACCACATCAGACACATTATTTCCACTTTGCCTTGAAATAAATATTTAATTGGGATGTGGGATTGATGGAAAAAAGAAAGAAATGAATGAGTGAGGGAGGGAGTGAGTGAGGGAGTGAGTGAATGAGGCTTCAAGATTATTTTGAAGTAAATATTTTGATCAATATATCACTGTCACCAAGTAAAAGTCCCCTGGGATGTTCAAGTTCCAAACAGTGACAGGTGTCAGGTACTTTCCATAGTTTTCATCTGACAAAGTTTGAAAGGCTAAATGAAAGAACTGCCAGTCTCACTTAAATATTAAAAAGCATGGCTTTCCCAAATGCTGGTGCCAACATAAGCATGACTTCGTTTTGAGATATACTTGATTGACAGGTAACCCGTTTTGATTCCACTCATTCTTATTATATTAAACATAAAAAATGAAAAAAAAAACAACTTTCAAAGCAGATTTACTGTAAATTGATCAGTTCTTCTACCCACATCTCAAACTTATTTATGAGTGGGAATCTGAGTGATTAGACAGGTTTAATTTAGGACCACAGGTGGGCTTTGAATAGCAATCTACCAATGATAGATGGTTAGCTAGCCATTATTCCTTTAGCCCCACGCAGAGGACAATAAAATATTTCATTTATGTTTTGTTTATTTGCTAGACTTGTATGCTGTTCTAATCAGTTCTTGTCTATAGGTCCGTAGGTGGGTAGGGAGACTTAAAAAAAAAAGTCAAGATAGTGGATAATCTTTAAACAATTGAAGGCTTTCTTGTTTCTTAATAAAAAGAATATACAAAGATCAATATGGAATGGGACAAAATGGAATAATGAATAATATAAAATAATAAAGAACAGCAATTCAGGTCATTATTCATAAAATCAAATCAAAATACTTATTTCTGTCTAACTTCAACTAGTTCTACATTGCTATCTTGTGCCTGGCTCTCTAACCATCTCCTTGATTGGGATTTTTGTAATCTGGCTTTGAACCAGCTTGAGAAAATAGTTCCAAAACAAAAGCAAAAGCTATCTCTTTTGGAAAAGGCACTTGAAAGGGGAACCACCTGTTCCTGATCATACTTTATTTTTCCAGACTTCTACGATCTTTGTTCCTTCTACTATCTAGATTATTAATTCAGATTAAAGTTTTTCTTTAACTCATTTATGTCTGAATTTTTTCAAACGAGACATCTCGTTAACTGCACTTTTCAATATTTCAAATAACAAATATTGCTAATTTTGTACTTAGAAGCTGCAATCAATCTACAGCTCATGAACTCCAGGATACATAGTGTAATGAACAGTTAATTTTTTTCCCCACATGACAATGAATTTCCCGGATGTGATTAATAACTTTCAGATTGACCAGCCAATATATAAAGCTTTGTCTTTTTACATGGTTGAAAAATGATACTTCAGATGAACAAGAAAAAAGAAAAAAGAACCACAGCAGGAGGACAAGCAACATTTATACAATTTAATAACAGAAATAAGATAAATGTTTAAAGTGTCAAAAATACTTCAGTCACAGCTTGCAATAGTGTGACTCAATACGAATCATATTATAATAAAAGTGCTGTGATCGTCAGTCACAACAAACATATTCAACAATGGGTGCTAGAGGGGGATGATTGTATTTTTATGCAATAATATGAAATGATTTCAATTTATGTTCTAGGGAAAGATGTGTATTTTTTCAACAAAGAAACACTAATTTGGGTTCTTATTCATCTGGTGAGATTTTATATTGTACTGCTCTGCATACAATAGACGGATGTTTATTATTAGGGTGAATAAGGATGACTGTTATGTATGATTAGTAAAGTAATTTCAGATTAATGAGGTCGTAAAAGGACAATTAAATAACACACTTCTTTTCATATCCAGATCATTTGGCTCATCTCTGCAACAACAACAAAAAAGAGACTGCCCAATTTCTATGCAACCATTTAGTGCAATGTTTACTGAATGGCCAAGCTTTCTACAAACAGCCTATATAATAATTTGTATTAATTGACTTATTTTTTTAAAAATATGACCAATAAAACCTGATACCAGTTATGTGAATAGGTGAATCCCTCTATTATGAAAACCATTTTTTCGATATGTAATATCCACAATTAGGTCTCTAGAGCCCAGATTGACACACTCTTCCCAAATGCTTATGCATCTGTTCTGTACCCACTACATGTTAGTATGGGTGCAGCTCGATATGCAGCTAAACCCACCTATTTTCCAATAAAATAGGCATGTGCATAGATCTGAATGCTTTATTGAACAGGATGTGGTGAAACTGGGGAAAATAGGGATACATACAATGAGAACCAGATACAAGATAGACAGTATTAAGTTACTGCTGAACATAACAATTAATAAATACAAACAATTTAAATATCACCAAATTTGTGTGTGATGTGGGTTTGTCTTTGTATGACCACATGCTTCTGCTTTCTCCAAATGCTAAAGGAAATGGAGTCTGGCTTTCCAGCAGGCACTTGTTTGAGAGTGCGGGATGATGGGCAAATGGGTGAGATCAACTTCAAACAATATATTTGGGGCATATTTGTCTCTCCAGCCACTAGATGGGGTAGAGGGCAACAACGGTATATAAATATAGTATGGTATGGCCTGACAGCATCCTTAATTACTTTCAGCTATTACTTATTTAATAAATAAATGCTATTACATTAATGATATTATATAGCTATTATATGGGCAAACTAATTTGATGGGTGCTTTGTGTCTAATGGCAGTTAGGAACTCAAAAGTGTTGCATTTCCAGAATCTAATACCATACAAACTGATTTTTTTTTTCTCTATGCTGACCATTCATGAACAGATGCATAATTCATTCATGTCAATCATCTTTTGGTTAACATTCTGGCATGTCAGAATTCTAAAAGGCTATGACACATACTTAATATATAAAATTAAGACAGAGACAAGATTGTTGCTGCTTGTCAGACCAACAGCTAACTTCTGTCTTGATGATGCAAAGGTTTTATGAATAGTGTAAAACATGGCTGGCTGGGGAATTCTGGGAGCTGAAATTCACACATCTTAACATTGCCAAGGTTAAGAAACACTGCTCTAATGCTACCCAAAATAATATCCTATTAATAATCTCAATGCTATTTTTATTTAAAAAGAGACAAGTCAATTTAGTAAAACATGTATTTAGTTGTCCTCATTAGTGCTAATCAGGAATTCATTAAATCTTAAACACATCCATTAAGGTAGGCCAATAAATAGTTTAGCAGTAAAAGAACAGTAAAAGAGTTCCATATTCAGGAAGATCTGGAAACAAATGATAGCCATAACTGAGAAATATGTGCCTCCTGAGAGATTTAAACCTGGATATGACAGTGGGAAAAAGAATACTATTAGTTCTTCAGTATTCCCTTTGTAAACATCAAGATTTTTTTTTTTTAAAAAAATATAGATTTGAGATGGAAATTGAAGAATTGAGTGGAAACTGCAGAATTTCCCATTAGATGTATTTAATAAAGTTACAGCCACATCAATCTCAGGTTCATTCATTTCAGTACCTTAAAAGTATGTAGAAAAGCAGACTTTTAAATGCAATAGTATACTATAGTAGCTATGTTGAGTTCAGTTTAATTCCACATTAAACTTTGGATCCATTATTGTCTTGCAGCACAACCTCAAAATGTTGTGACCATCAAAATCGAGAGAGAAAATACTACATCCACTCTCTAGATCTCCTATGTAAAAGGCAGGTCATAAATCTAACTAATTAAAGTTACAGTTCTAGACATATATATTAATTGTATGAAACTAATACCCAATGTGCATGAATACATAATAAATACCTTTTTGCTTTTTATTTTTATTTATTAAAGCAGCTCTGTATTTGCAAGGTTCAGAAATCTTTTGATTGAAAAGACTATAAACATTGGGCAAGTTAACTTCATCCTTAGTGGAAGAAGTACTAGAACTTTTTTAAAAAATAAAAAGCAAAAGGGTGATTAAAACTTTAATTTTAGAAAGTTACAAATGGACTAGGGGTCCAGATACATTTGAAATAAGATTTTGGAAGTAATTAAAATAATCCTTCTTATGAAAAAATGCTTTTATTCTGATTTTTTTAAGACTTTAGAAATGTACTAGAGATAACTAGAAAAATATAAAATCATAATTGAAGGGGAATACCATTTAAATACTTCTAATTATTGAAAGGGATATTCAAATAATAAACTAAACTAAATTTTGTGAGAAGAAGAAAAGCAAAAATGAAATCAAGTTCTAGAACATTATTTGAAAAGAATTATAACTTGGGTTTATTTGATCAAGATTAAAATAATTGTTTTTTCTATTAACCCTTGATAAACTTTTGCTGACATCAGGACTGAAATGTAGAGAGTTTTAGGATTTGTTTGTAGATAATAGATGGGCTATAGGAAGAAGAAGTCATTTGTTATAATTAAATTTTTTTATACTCGTGATGATGGGGAAAGTCATTTCTATCTATATCTGTATCATCTGTATCTATGTCTATCTATATTTTTCTTTATTATATTTTTCTTTTTTCTTTCTTTTCTATTTTTTTCATTTTTTTTTCATTTTCTACCCATTATTTTTTTCTTTTCATTTGGTCCTTAGTTTGAATGAGCTTTTATTGTGGTATTTTTTTACTCAAAGAAATTCTTAGTTATGGATTCAAGACTGAAGAAGCTTACAGTTAAACCATACAAGGAAATGATGCGAATGTAATAACATTCTGAAGCATACTTAATATTCTGAGAACAGATGGTTTCAGTCAACAACATTTTCATAGAATATATTAAAAAAAAAGCTTGTGGCAAAGAGGAAGGGAAACACCTCTCCCCTCCAAAAAGACAGATGTGAAAACTTTAGTTTATTTTCTCATCTCTTCTTGGTAGTCACCAGGGAATCTGGTGGATTTGTGGCAGTGAAGCATATTGAGTAGGAAGTTTGCTAAAAAAAATCATACAACTTTCCTTGAAAGATATGCATAATTCCTTGTTAAATTGAAATATCCCATAGAACTAATAAGCCACAAAGGGGCATTTGCTCCCATTTAGAAATACTGAAGAATAAAAAGGAAACACTTCTTTGGTAGATATAAAGAGACAATTTCAGTACTATTAAGGAACCACCTATTTATCCTTATATGGTAATAAGTACTACCACAAACATTTCATAGAAAATAAATCCAAAAGAAGGATAAGTTTGTATTTCCTCTTAAAAGATAAGAAGGACACTCTATTTACCTCAGTGTTTGTCTTTTGTATAAATGAAAAACCATTACAGCAAGATAAATGAACTATAAAAAAAAAGCATTTAGTAAATTACTTTCTGGGTATATTAATGCAATGGACCTCTTGGTTACTTTCATAAGAGTGTCAAACTCATTTTATGCTCTCTAAAGACTGGTTGGAGATAAACAAATGGAGTATTTACTGTCTCATCCTACTCTATTTAAAAATTAAATTACAAGCACTCAAAATTGCTTAAATTTATTTATTTATTTATTTATTTATTTATTTATTTATTTAGTTAGTTAGTTAGTTAGTTAGTTAGCTGGTTAGCTGGTTAGTTGGTTAGTTGGTTAGTTTGTTAGTTGGTTAGTTGGTTAGTTGGTTAGTTGGTTAGTTGGTTAGTTAGTTAGTTAGCTAGCTAGTTAGTTAGTTATGGGATTTGTTTCCCACCTTTCTTCCCCAGTCAGGAACACAAAGCAGTGAACAACATTTAAAAAAACAATAAAATATTTAAAAATTAACAATAAAAATTTTAACAATAAAAAATCTAAAAGCATTAATTATAAAATTGCTAAAAAAGCACAAGCATCACAATAATAACCATACAATCCATTTCATACAGCGGGAGTCATTGATTCCAAGCCTGCTGGAAGAGCCAGGTCTTCACAGCCTGGTGGAAGGCTAACGGATTTGGGACAGTCCTGATCCCCATGGGGAGCTGATTCCAGAGGGCCAGTGCAGCCACAGAGAAGGCTTTTGTCCAGGGCCCCACCAGGCAGCATTGCTTAGCTGATGGGATCTGTAAGAGGCCAACTCTGTGGGATCTTACGGGGCACTGGGAGGCATGAGGTGGAAGAATACTCTTCTACTTATTACTTGATGGTTAATATTAGCATACATTAATTTGTGTTATATATCATAATCCCACATTTTAATCTACTTTTTGTTTACTGAAGTTTAACATCCTTTACATCATTACACCTATCAATTTCAACAAAAATAGATGCTGGCAAATGCAAATGAACAAGGTAAGAGGTCTAACTCTAGATGACAGGTCTGACATATATGTACAGCTTGCTACTGTTAGTTAGACCAAAGATACCAAGTGTGGAGTTTAATGCAAAGATCTGGTATTTAAATGCTGACATCAGTTATAGGACAATAACTGTTTAATACATACAAAGTGGACATTATTATTTACACTGTCACTTTATGTAGTTTCTCATTCTAGATGAATAAAATAATTAGGCAATGTTCTTTTTTAATTCCATTATATTAATTCTCTTTAAAAATCTGAACTGAAATATAAGAAGATTTATAACATCTATTCATCTGAATTTGTATATGCACCTCTATAAATTATAGAGATAGAGATAAATAGAATATTTTTACTCCCCAGATTTCTGCTCTCAACTAACCTTTCTTGGTTGAGGAATTCAACAGAGCAAGGAAATGGATGATCCAAAGGCAAGTTACTAGGCAATATCAAGGTCAAAAGAAGTCAATTCTGTTTCCTTAGTTCAATGTCAGTTGAAATGTGATATGAGAGATATTTTCCCCTGAAACCATTTTTCTTCTTATTTTTCCCCTCGACTTAACCACTAGTTACCTTATGGTTGAAATAACCTTGAGATCAAAATGCTCTGGTTCAGCGGTTTATCTGTTACATTTCACAACTTAACTGCACAAAGTCCAAGGGAATGTCTTTTGTACTGTCAGACTGCCCCACTGTCTACTCACATATATATCTATGGGCCTGAATGATTGCTTGTCTTCTCGGACAGCCCTACAATAGAGTTTGATTAATTATAAGAATATGGATAAATATAAATCCAGTGAATTTGGTTGTCCATGTTACTAAGTAATTATTTTAATTGAAAAAGAATGAAACTCTTCATGCATTTTACATTCAAAATGGGGAGGATTGGTTTGGTCCCTTACTCAACACTTCGGTCTGTATGGAAGCCTCGATCAACAAACTCTTGATTTTTAAAGCTAGTATCAATATCTATGGACCTATCTGTGATGTCCATGTATCCTGGATGTTTTGAAACAATAAAATATGAACAGGAGATTTGTAGATATGGATAAGCATGAAATGAAGCTGAAGCTGAAAAGATCCATTGAAAATAATCTACTGCAAAACCTGCCAAACACTTCAGTGGGAGATGCAAAGCAAAGGAAAAGTATAACTTAAGTGAAAGTCTAAAGTCTAATGTAGGCAGCAACTATCCAAGTAAAGGTGATAAGACTAAAATAAAACAGCCTAACATTCCTTTCAACTGGGAAGTGCTGTCTTCTTATCACACCAGTAGTGGTGGATGTTCCCCAAATATTGCAGCTAATGCATGCCACCATTCCAAAGCTGGCCTATGCTAAAGCTCATTCTTGAAAGGATTTCCCCACCCATATAGAATTCTATTGCAATCTCTCCTACTTCTAATTAACCATACTTATTGTTTATACTTCTTGTTTAATTCTTATTAAACGTTTATGCAACATAAGTACCAACTCATCCGTAGGTGATTGGCCTTGGAATTAAAAGAAAGTTATAACACCTTTAAGCTAAGCTGCAGGAGAAAGCAGTTATAGTAATTATGTTAAGTAATTGCAGGGAAAAAAGCAAAGGCTTGCTTCTAGCAGTTTAGCCAAGCTATTCACAAGAATACCAAAAAAGAAGTGTTTTATACAGTAAAGTAGAAAGAAAAATTATATCCACTGCCATTATATTCTTTTACGGCAGTAAAACTTAATGTAACGGGAATAAGTGGTAGTCCACAAATGAAATAATTTATTATGCTATGATTAGAAAAAAAACCTCATTTTTATTATGTAGGAGTATTTTCCCTAGTCATCAAAATCACAAATCATAAGTCCATTTTTTTCTATTTCATCCAAAAAGTCTACAAGAGCCATGGCCTGCATTTTCAAAAGTATATGACTTGAGATACTTGTTGGCATAGTTGCAATGGAGTTTATCTTTCAATGTTAAGTGCTATGAAAAATAATTGAATGGTGACATTTTTATGCTTACAGTATATGTACTGTAGATGATCTAAGCTTCCATAGATAATCTTCCTCTAATATAGGTTTAAGATATTTTGTCCATTCTTCTTAAGAAACTCTACTGGAAATAGTAAGAAATAGTGTGTGTTTAAACAGGAAATGAATCTGAAAGTTCATTTGGAAATATTATAAGCAACCAAAACCTTTGCAAACACACAACAAATATGTAGTTAGCGATGAGTCAGAGATAATTAAAAATATCTGGTTGAGAAGTAAATGGCCAGTGAAGCTAACTGAAAGTTGGATTAAATGTTTATCCTTGTAAATCATATACATAACTGAAGGTTATACCCCAGATAATGATTATTTTTTTCTCTTTGGCAGGAGGGCAAAATATAATTGTATTTATTTGAAAAATTAAATGGCATGATCCATTACATCTATAAATATCAAAGAAAGAAAATGAGAAATAAAAACTTAACTAATGTTTTTTTTAGCTAACTAAAATTTTTCTTGCTCCACATGGCAGCCACTGATAAAGATAAATTAATTTGTTCTGGTTTGATCCTGAAATATATTTTTAGGATTTTGGAGATAAATTTAAGATATTGTTGACTGCATCTATGTGAAAATCTTCAGTAGTTTGTAAGCAAATGTACTCTCCTAATCATTTTGATAGTAATAAATTTTATCTAACTATATTTATTTTTGCAATATAATATCTACTAAAAAGAAAAAAAATAATAAAACAGTACTTGCAATGAAAACTTCCTGTATAAAATAAAAGTAATGTTGAATGCTTAATTTTATCTACTTACTTATATTACAATTTTTAATTCCTTTGGAAACTGGATAACATTGCTCTGATTAAAATGTCAATAAAAGTAAAAAGTGTTTGGTATTTTTTCATTACCTATTATAATTTCTCTGTGAGATCTATTGGTATGAATATAAATGTATCCACTGAGAACCACACATATACACACACATTTCTAGAAGTGCAATATATATGGATTTAGAAAAAGTGTTTGGTATTGCATATCAGATGAATTTTGATAAAAATTCTAAAGATTAGAAAGTGAAGTTTTTAACAGGACTCTAGCTATGTTGCTGCAGAGGTATATTGATTTCAAGATCTGTTTGGGACATTCAATATCATCTAGATCAGGGGTATCAAACTCAAACTCACATCATCATGGGATTGTCACATGACTTATCATGACTATTCCCGCCCTTCGATAAACTGGGCATGGGCGTGGCCAGAGCATAATTCATCCGGCCCATGGTCCACGAGTTTGATACCCCTGACCTAGATGGTTGCTGGAAAAAATAGAATTAAACATTATAAGACCACAGCAGAATATTATACTAAAAGTTGACTAAGATATGGTGCTTAGCCTTAGAGAATGGATAAAATGTTCATTTCTAGCTCTAATAACATAGATTAGCAATGGTTATTTCTTTGTCATCTCCTTCTTCCTATTGCCTTCCCTATGCTGAAAATTAACCTACCTAGCAAGAGACCACATCTTTTCTCTTCATAATATGGAAACTCTAAAACTGAAGACCAGATATATGCCACAAGTAACATTTCTGGTAGATGGTGTTTCCTAGGGAGCCATTGGCTTTTTTGTAGATTAGGATGTCCAAGAAGGGAAGTTGGTTGTTAGTTTCTATTTCCATAGTAAATTGTATTTTGGGGTGTAGGCTATTGAGGTGTGTGAGGAAATTGTCCAGTTTTTCTTTCCCGTGTGGCCAAATATATATTTGAAGTCATAATGATAAGAAAGACTTTTATGTGGTGTCAATGGAGACTTTCACCCACACAGAAACCCATAGACAAAATTCCAGTAAATATAATGTTCCAGAAAGTCTGGTATTACATAGCAGAAATAGACCTTTTCAGTTACCATGATCTTAAAATATGAGCAATAGTAATTATGTGACCTAGAAATGTTTAAATGTGGCAGAATGAAGAACAAGTTAGTGTGTTATGCAAACAGTATAGGGCTTGAATTCCATAATGGTAACACCATTCCAACATATTTCTGTACTGAAACTACAAATAAAAGAAATGGAGCTGGATATTTTTCTTCTGAATCAGAAGTGAAAATATTACGTGGAATATAAAGCTGGAATTAGCTGATTGAAAATCATAGTTATTCTACCACACAGACGTGGTTTAATTCAAATGGTCTGGAATGGCTTTTTGTGGTTCTGTGTTTTTGTACATTATGTAAAAGGTAAGACTCATGTTGTAGAAATTTTATGCAGATATAATATTTTTATTTTGTTATAAAATCATGAATACAGGTTGATTGAATCAAAAATGGTTCTGATTGACTGATGTTTGATTAATGCCATTGTGATTGTATGTGGGAATGATCTTGGGAATCAGGAGAAAGACCTGCAGGATGGGTAACCACGTAGAAGATGTTTTAGTGTACAGAAAGAGAGGAGGAGTCATGGGAAAGGGATCCTCCCTAATTTTCTAAAGAATAAAAAGAGAGGAAGAGAGGAGTACTTTCAGAAACGAAAGGTTCTATTAATGTAACTTTATGATAAAGATAGAGCTATTCATTGTTATGCATCTGGCCTGAATTAATTTGAAAGATTGACAGCCTTCAAATCATGGTCAGCTTTTTGTAGCCAAAAAGGTTTTATTCATGAAGATCTCTCATAACCTGGCTTTTCAGCTCTTCCAGTTTATTTATTTATTTATTTGTATTTGTAGGCCGCCCACTCCCATAGAACTCAAGGCAGCTCACAACACTAATAAAACATACAAACAATATAATATAAAATATTAATATGTTAAAACATTAAAACCCTTAAGATGATTAAAATTTGGTGGGTCAAGCTAGTCTGGCCCGCTGGAAGAGCCAGGTCTTCAATGCTTGATGGAAAAGTCTCAAGTCCGGGACACTCCAGAGCTCCAGGGGTAGATCATGCCAGAGGGCTGGGGCTGCTGTGGAAAAGGCCCTCCTCTGTGGCATCACCAGGTGGCACTGACTGGCCGATGGTATCTGGAGGAAGCCCACCCTATGCGAGCTCACAGGGCGCTGGGAGGCAACTGGTGGCAGGAGGCGGTCTCGAAGGCCCAATGCCCTATAGGGCTTTAAAGGTAATGACCAGCATCTTGAATTGAACCTGGATGCCCACTGGGAGCCAGTGCAAGTTGCGCAAGAGTGGTGTGACATGGGTGTACCGAGGAACACCCATGACTACTCACGCGGCCACATTCTGGACCAGTTGAAGCTTCTGAGTGCTTTTCAAGGGCAGCCCCAAGTAGACCGCCTTGCAGTAATGTAGCTGTGAAGTGATGAGGGCATGAGTGACTGAGTAATGCTTCTTGGCCTAGAAAGGGTCACACTTGGTGCACCATGTGAACCTGGGCAAAGGTTGCCCTGGCCACAGCTGTAAGATGATCTTCTAATTTCAGCTATGGATCCAGGATGACACCCAAATCGCGAACCATCTCAGAAGGGGTCAACACTTTCCCCCTATTTCCAATGATGGAAATTGTTGGATGGTCTGAGAAGTAGGGACCCAGAGCCGCTCAGTCTTGTCTGGGTTGAGTTTGAGCCTGTTGGTCCCCATCCAGACCCCCAAAGCCCTCAGGCACTGGGACATCACTTTGGCGGCATCGTTGGGTTGATTCGGGGTGGAGATGAACAGTTGGGTATCATCACTGTACTGATGATACTGCACCCCAAACCTTCAAATAATCTCACCCAGTGGTTTCATATAAATGTTGAATAGGAGTGGTGAGACGACCAAACCCTGAGGCACCCCGCAATCCAGGGGCCTTGGGCTCATCC
>JANHGC010006777.1:30080-40820 GCA_027560395.1 Boaedon fuliginosus | reverse complement strand
GTCATCTGTATGCCCTGCTATTCACTCCCCCCCACCCCAGAGGCAAAAAACCAGACCAAAATGGCCGTTTTTGGCCTCTAGATTGCTTCTGGGGGAGGGAAGTGAGTTCCCAGGGCATGCAGATGCCCCAGGAGGAAAAAAAAACGAGCAAAAACGGCCCGGTTTTTGGCCTCCTGAGGCCTCGGTAGCTCGCATTTTCGGCCTCCTATATTCAACATTCGGAGTATAAGACGCACCCAGATTTTCACTCTCTATTAGGGAGGGGAAAGGTGCATCTTATACTCCGAAAAATACGGTATGTAAACTGGTTCATCATGTATTCAATGCAGCAGGATATTACAGTCACATTTAGTGAGATGAAATTGCTTTGCTTAAGAAGCAAAACCTTTCAGTTGGTAAAATGCTCATTGTTCCTGAAAATGAAGACTGAGCCCTTTGTGCTCATCTATTCACACAGAAAGCAGCCACCTGCTGAGTTACCATCTCAAGAAATTCAATCCTTCAATAACAGCAGATGTTAAAGAAGTGCCGCTTTTAAAGGTTTGAAGTTTACCTGCAAAACAAAGGCAGCATGCACGCACACAAATGGATACCCTTTGGAATAGATTATTTCCAACTAAAGTTGAACATCTAATGAATTTTAAACTATCTGACCTATGCCCAAATTTGCATACTTAATTACAAATGGAAAGTACTCTGCACAAATGGAAATGTTCTTTCCGATGCAGATTTTAGAGCTGAACCCTAGCATCTTGAACAGGTTCTCCAACTGAGCCCTACTCAAATTATGCCATGTGGTTATTTAAGGCACAAAACAGAAAAAAATACCTAGGGCTTCCCTATTATTAAAAAAAAAATTCCTGCAGGCAGGCTAGTGGCTTAGATCTGGTTTATTTACTTATTCCACTGATTAGGATTAAAGTCATGCCTGGCTTTTACAAACTGAATGAGGAATCCAGCAGCTTGTGAAATTGCATCATGCAAGCTGAGATGTTCTTCCTATTTGCAAAATACTTGCTGCCAGTTTCAATATCCTTTGTTCTTCGCTGGATCACAAACGACCGCATAGCAGTAAGGAAAAAATCAGCTAATAATTTGTATTTGGTGTGGAAAGGTATTTAAGAAAAAAAAATACTGTTAACTAAAATATTTTAATATATCTTCTGCCCTAGGACTAGGATGTAGCATATATTTTAGAGATATAGCCTAGTATATCTGCTAGCAAAAGTGTCTTGAGGCTGAAATGCATACATCTTTCATTTGTACATAGTTGTCTTGAATATAATATTCAGTTGTCTATTTAATGTGCACCACATGCTATCTTCCTTGGCTTTTCCCCCCATAATGAAACAATTGCACATGAACAGATAAATGAAAACAATTGGGAGCTGCTCCTGAAACAATTCCCAAGAGCCAATACGTGGCTGTTTTAACCTTTAGAAAAGAGATACTTTATGGATGTTCCTAGGCCTCCTGAAGTACCTGTTGCAATTGTTTTTCACAGCCCCCCCACCCTCCTTTTCTGGTGCCTTTGAGTCAGTCTTGACTCCTGGCGACTGCCTGGGCAAATCTCTGCAGTTATCTTGGCACAATTTTAGAATTGGTTTGACATTGACTTCTTCTAAGGATGAGAGAAAGGGATTGGCTTGTGCTTAAGGCAGGACTAGAACTCACAATTTCCTAGTTTCTAGCTTTTGATGTCTTAACCACAACACCAAGCTGGCTCTCCTGTTTACTTAATTACTAGCTGATTACCCAGCCTTGCTCGGTTTTTTTTTTTTTTAAAGAAGTGTATTTGTGCCATAGCATTTGCAGGCCTTCTGAAGCCCCCGGCGCTCCCTTCCACATCTCTGCCCTGGCCAGGCCGGCTCTGAGGAAAGGCAGCCGGGGCTTGCCAGGGGCACTGGGCCACAGCCATTTGTGGGTCTTCTTAAGCCACTGCTCCGCCCTCCAACATCATAGGCGACCTTACTTGGTGAGGTGGGCTGCTCCATTGTCGCTGGGGCAAATCTGGAATTTATATGTATAAAACATGGCGCCTCAGTTTGAATATGGTGCCTCAGTCAGTTTGAAAACTGCACATGCTCTATAGAAAGAGGGAAAACTGCACACGTTCAGTAGAAGGTTGCTGCCTGTTCGTTAAGAGTGTCCTCTTTGCGCCCCAAAGGAGGCAAAAAGCCCCCCTACCCTTTGGTGACCCCAACAGTGTTGATCTTACTATGCTTACCTATCTAATTGCCAAATTTGAGCTATATTGGTGCAGGACTGAAAGTTTGTATAGAGCACATACAAACAAACATCTGCACCCTACTTTTCTTTTATAGATATAGATCTTGGGAGCTTCCCAGGTTTGGCTGAAACATGGGCAGCTGTATAAATGGTACAAACAAACAAACACATAAACTTCCACCCTCCATCCTTGTTTCCCAAAAGAAATAGCTTGGGATAAATATGGTGACCTGGATCACTCACTGCACTAAGGTATAGTTTAACTGAATGCAACATGACTAGCTAACTTCACATTTTCCACAAAGCCATAGATCTTAAAAATAATAATGGCTGGGTTTACCTAACATTGTACCCTAAAATCAAAGCGGTTGCATTATGTACTGTCACACACATATAATTTAGAGAGCCACTAAGCCCCATTTCTGTACAATTAACAGAAGGTTCATCATCTGTATATCCTTTCAAATAAGAAACCTAAACCTGATGTACTTCTATTTGTGACACATTTGATATCAGAGAAGCTTTAGAAGGAAAGCGAATAACTCTGAATGACCACGTGACATTGGATACTTCACCATCTTCACTTTAAAAGCACCTGGTGTGACAGTGTGCCCTATTAAGCCCAGATTCATGGATTCCTGCTGATGGGTTTACAACTTGCTGCTCCAACAGAATATAGACAAAGCCCATCTACACAAATCATTATTATCTAGCTCAGGGGCAACAAACTGAAGGCCCAGGGCCCAGATCCAGCCCGCAGGGTGCTTAGACCTGGCCCACGGGACTGCCCTGGAAACAAGAACTGGCCCACAGTGCCTCTGCCAGTGAAAACAGAGCTCGGGGGGGGGGCTGCATGCGGCCCTCCCAAGCTCTATTTTTGTTGGCAGAGGGTTGCAGGAGGCCATTGCAGCCAAAACAGAGCTTGGGAGCCCGTTTTCTCTGGCAGAGTGCTTGGGTCACCAAAGGTGCTTCTGACACCTTTGGTGTGAGGTTGAGGTGGCCATGCCCACCCCCGCAAGTGAACACAACCTTGATGTGGCCCTCAATGAAATTGAGTTGACACTCCTGATCTAGCTGATAAGCAATCATCTTTGCTTGACCCAAATTTAAGAGCTACCATATATGTCTGCAAAACTCCAGATGACTGCAAGGTGTCAGCAAAGAGATGCAGGAAACCCATCTTCATGCTATCAGCCAATGGCCATGTGAACTTTTTTTGTAGTCCTAACCATACAACACATCTCTTCCCTTCAAATCACTCTAAATAGCATGATAGAGTAGAGTAGAGTAGAATATAGAAGAACCCAGTCAAAATGGGCCGATTTGCCCATGTAACATCTTTGTTGCATAAACTGCACTGGCTTCCAGTTTCTTTCCAGGTACAATTCAAGGTGCTGGTTATGACCTTTAAAGTCCTATATGGCACATGGGCAGGTCTACCTTTCCCTAAGGACATTTACCCTTTCTACCAGATCGGATGGGATGGACACACTTCCCTAAACATTGCCATTTGATAGTAGCTAGGAAGCCTGCGTCTTCCATGGCAGCCCCTGCCCTATGGAATACTCTGCAGACTTCTACCTTCCAAAAAGCTTTAAAGTCCTGGTTTTCCCCTCAATCATTGGTATAAGATTGGATAATTGCACATTAGACGGTTGACTAGGCATCAGGTCTTCTTTGCTTTCAATATTTTCATCTTTTTAGTTTTATAGCTATGATTTTATATGCTGTTTTAAATTTTGATTGGGAGCTGCCCAGAGTTGGCTACAAATGGACCGGGATATAAATGTTTTAAATAAATTAATAAAAGAAATAAAATAAAAAATAAAAAATAAAAAATCCCAGTACAACATATACAAGGTTCCAAATATATAAACTGGAAAATGATCTGGGAAAATTATCTAAAATGGAAATAAATTAACATCTGGATTTTGTTTTTTATAAATGTGAACCAATCTTTTGTTATTGTTTCATAATAAGCCTCAGGAAAATTCTTTTTTTTTTTTTTGCATAATTTTTTTTTTTCAATTTGTTATACCTTTTCAAGTTTCAGACATCAAATTGTATGGTTTACAAAAAAGAGTGCCCATTAATATTAATTCTAAAATTCAAGTATAGATACCTATTTCCATATCATAATCATAACCTTCCCCATTTATATCATCTATGCATTTATCTAAAATACAATAATTCGTTCCCTGTTATTAATTCTCTTAGTATATTCTATATTAATTCTATCACAATTCTTGATATCTGTTGTTTAACCAATCATAAAATATTTGCCATGCTTTATAATAATCAGTATCATCTTTTTCTTTAATCGCTAATGTCAACCTGTTCATTTCTGCACATTCTAATATTTTTTTTAATTACATCTTCATCATTCGGTTTTTTTATACCTTTCCATTGTTGTGCAAATACAATTCTTGTAGCAGACAAAACAGATATCATCAAATATATGTCCTCTTTGCTGCAAGTTTCTGGTATCATCCCCAGAAGAAATGTTGCTGGTTTAAAGTCTATGCATTGGAGTGTCATCCTTTCTAGCCATTCTTATATTGTCAACCAGTATTTTCTCGCTTCCATGCACGTTCACCACATATGAAAATACGTTCCTGGTTCTTGATGACATTTCCAGCATATGGTTGATTTATTTTTAAACATCTTCGCCAATCTCACCGGGTGAAAATGCCACCTGTAAAACATCTTATACAGATTCTCTTTTTAGGCTGTTGACATTGTCAAACTATAATTTTTTCCCCAAAGCTTTTCCCATTTCTCTAATTCTATAGCATATCCAAAATTCTTAGCCCGTGCGATCATAGGTTCTTTCACCTGTTCTTCTGTTAACTTAAA
Source organism: Boaedon fuliginosus (assembly GCA_027560395.1). Lineage (NCBI taxonomy): Eukaryota > Metazoa > Chordata > Lepidosauria > Squamata > Lamprophiidae > Boaedon > Boaedon fuliginosus. The sequence goes on along the minus strand of JANHGC010006777.1, from coordinate 35,735 downwards.
CCTTAATAGTCATATAACCTTGATAACTTCTCATACTTCCCTATCAATAATTCATCTAATTCAATACATTTCTCATAAAATCCATATTCCTTTATATCATTTTCATATCTTGATTGTATTTGCAAATATACATACCATGATACCTCTATTCCCTGTTCTCCCAATTTCTAGTTTACTTCTGAGTTGCCCATTTTCTTTCAATATATCTTTATAACTAATAACCTTCCCCAAGTTCACTAAATTAGGGTGTGTAATTGCCTCTGTTGTTGATAAGTATTTTCCAATCCTTGGTTTTGTGCCATATAGACAATAATGCATTCCTTACTATATGTCTTCTAAAATAACTGTGTTTTACCACCTTGGTACCATAAAAATGTATGCCATCCAGTTTAGAGATCGTGACCTTCTAATGTTAACATTGTACATTTCTAAGTTGAATCCATTCTTTCATCCATATCAATCCTGCAGCCTGATAATACAATTCCCAATCTGGTAGACCAAAACCTCCCCTACTTCTTGCATCCTGTAATGATTTCATTTTAATTCTTGCTTTCCTCCCTTGCCAGCTGAATTTTGAAATAATCTTGTTAAGTTCTTCAAAATATTTTTTTCTCCAATTTTATCAGAACTGTCTGGAACAAATATAAAAATCTTGGTAATATATTCATTTTATCTGTTGCCATTCTTCCTGTTAAAGATAACTGTAAGTTCTTCCACTTCTCCAAATCTATCTTAACCTGTTTCAGTAATTTGTCATATTATCACTCCTAATTGTAATGCATTTCGCTGTCAAAGATACCCCTAAATATTTAACTTTCTTGACAATCTGGATATCTAATCTATCCTGTAATTCTTTCTTGTTCTTCTGTAATATTCTTAATTATTAATTTTGTTTTATCCTTATTTATCTTTAATCCAGCAACTTCGCCATATTATTCTATTCTATCTAGCAAACTCTGTCCCGATTCTTTAGGGTCTTCCAGTATAAAAATTAAATCATCTGCAAAGGCCTGCAATTTATATTTTTCCTTTTTGATTCTCAGTCCCTGTATATTCTTGTCTTTTCTAATTTCTCTGTTTAAAATTTCTAATGTTTCTAACAAATAGTAATAGCGATAGCGGACATCCCTGTCTTGTTCCTTTGTGAATATTAATTCTTTCTGTCATTTCTCCATTTATCATCACTTGAGCTATTTGTGTAGGGTATATTGCTTCTATCATTTTAACAAATCTATCTCCAAATTCCATCTTTCTCAGTTGGAATAACATACATTTCCAATTCACATTATCAAAGGCCTTCTGTGCATCCAGGAACATCATCACCATCTGTTTATCAGGATGTGTTTCATAGTATTCTAGTACATTTAAAACAGTCCTTAGATTATTTCTAATTTGTCGCTTAGGTAGAAATCCATTTTGGTCTGGTGTATAAAGTCATTTAAAAATCTTTTATGCCTTTCTGCTATTATAGAGGGATATATCTTGCAATCTACATTTAGCAATGAAATAGGTCTGTAATTTTTTATCTATTGAGTATCTGTTTCTTCTTTTGGAATAAGTGCAATATATGCTTCTAACCATGTTTCTGGTATCTTTGCTTTCTCCATCAACTCATTAAATATTTCTAGCAACAGAATTGCAATAGATTCTTGTAGATTTTTATAGAATTCTGCAGGTAATCCATTTGTTCCTGGTGTTTTCCATTTTTTTGTCTTTTAATTGCCTCTGTTAGCTCCATCATTGTTATCTTTCTTCCATCATTGTCTTGATTGACTCTGTAATTCTTGGTATCTCTACATTATCTAAATGCCTTTATTCTCTCTTCTGCAACATTCTCTTGTTGATACAGACTGGTATAGTACTCTTGGACTATCTTCTTTTTTTCATTAGAACCACACAGTACTCCTGCTTCATCAGTCAGTTGGTAGATTTGTTTTTTCTCTCACTCCTTTTTAATCTATACGCCAATCACTTTCCTGGTTTATTAGCATTTTCAAAAAAGTTTTGTTTAGTCCCTTTTATTTTTTGAGCCAATTCTTCCTTCTCTAACAGAACAATCTTGTGATTTTTTAAGTCCATTTGTTGTTTTATATTCTTTTTTTGTGGATTTCTTTGCAATTCTTTTTCTAATGTTTTATATTGTTCTTCCAATTGTCTCTTAAATTGTCTCTTCTCTCTATTTCTTTTTGCTACATAGGTTATGGGCAGACCTCATGTATAGGCCTTAAACGTATCCCGGACTGTCTGTAATTATGTTTCTTTATTTTTATTTATCTGAAAGAAAATCTCCAATTCTTTTTCCATATGTGTTAAATAATCTTTAGTCCACCTGGCTTTCTTTTTTTGTCCCTTCCAGACAAATGATACCGGATCTGCCCAGATATTAGTCTCTATGTTAAATTCATTGAAACTATTCAGAAGATCAGCTGAACTCCATATCATATCAATTCTGGACCATGATAAATGTCTATTGGAATAGAATGTATATTGTTTTTTATTAATATTTTTCATGCGCCATCCATCTTTTAATCCTAATTCTTCCACCATGTCAAAAAAGGTTTTTGGAAGTATCCTTTTTTCTTTTTTAAGTCTCGCTGTTGTTTTATAGTCCATTTTCACATTGCTAATAGCATTGAAGTCTCCCATCAAACATATGTTTTCATACTCCACGTCTATAATTTTTTGATGTAAGTCCTTATAAAATTTTTCTTGTCCAGTGTTCAGTGCGTAAATTGCTACAGATAATATTTGTTTTCCTTTTATCTTCAATTCAACCATTAAAATTCTCCCTTCCTTGTCAATGTACATTTTTTTGATTCCAAGACGTCTTTAATATATAATTACTCCTCTTTTATTTTGTTGTGCCAATGCTGTCTATAGTTTCACCAACTTTGAATTCTGTAGGATTTTATTGTATTTTTCTTTTATATGGACTTCCTGTAAGCAAATTATATCAAGTTTTAATTTTTGTAATTTCTGAAAAATCCTCTTCCTCTTTACTGCCCAATTTAATCCATTTATATTAATCAATATTCCTTTAAGTTCTTCCTCCATCTTCATTTGTATTTTTGTTGTATCACCCTTGTTGTCCTTACTTCACTTAGTTCCAAGGGTTCTTTGGCTCTTGCTCCTTGTCCCTCCTCTTCTTGTGTCTCTGTCACTGTTAGTTGTTTTGCACCATTCTCTCTTTCTAGTCTATTCCTGTATCTCTCTCTGTTCCTGTTGTGTCTATTCCCTCTCTAGTGGTCCTTCCCCTCTCTCATAAGAAATCACAGTAAAAAAGATCTCCGCCTTTTTTACTGTATCTAGTCTGTGTTTGTCTTGTCCCCATGTCCCCATAATTCCTTCTGGGATCAGCCATCTAATATTAACATTTAACTTTATCAATCTCTTTGTAACAAAAAAGTATTCCTTCCTCATATGTCTAAGTTTTCTTAGTATTTGTTTTAAAATCTTTATGTCTTTGTCTTTATAGCTTACTGTGTCCCCTCTTGCTTTCTGTTGTATCTCATTCCTAATTGTTTTCTTTGTGAATCTTAAGTGTACTTCTCTTGGTAACCTGTTCCTCATTGCATATCTCGTGTGTACTCTGTACATCTCATCTATGTCCGCTAAAACTACTGTAATGATGTGTCTAATACTTTGGCTAGGATCCCTGCAATTATCTTTGGTAAATTCTCATCTTTTTTTTCTTCAATATTCTGGAATCTCAAATAAAATTTTGCCCAGTCCATTTCCTGCATAATTATTGTACGGTCCTTCTCCTTATCTGCTTGTGAAAATTTATTATTGATTCCTACAACTTTTTTCTCAATTTTATCCGTTTTCTCATCTACTTCCTGTATTTTTTTGGTGTTTTACTGTATTCCTTGTGTCCAATTCTCCAATTTCTCGTTTACACCTTTTGTCTCCGCTGTCAAGTTGTCCACTTTTTCCATCAATGTTTGTAACATCAGTTTCATATCTTTAATTTCCAGTTGGGTTTGATTATCCTTTTCTTGCTGTAACATAGTGCCAATCTTGCTCTGGCCTCCAGGGCTTAGACTATGTGATGTCACTGTAGGCCACTTCTTTGACATTACCTTCACCAATCAATTCCTCCAACTCTGTTGTTCACTATTAATTGTAGTTATTCTGAGGATTCTTCTCTCTTTTGTTTTTATAGTACTACAAGATATTCCTTTTAGGCCCACCAAAATCTCCCACCCTGCCAGCAGCCAGACTTTACCGTGAGGGTAGAAATAAGAAGCAAAAGGGAAACACAAAAAATAAAATAAAAAGGGAAAAAATAATCAATATTTGAAAATTAATCTGTTTGGCCCATCCCCCAAAATTCCCAAAGTTCCAAAGTGAAAAGCTAGAGAAAAAAAAGGGGGGGGGAGAAAATGACAAAATAAAATAGAAAATAGAAAAATAGAAGTAAAAAATATTATGTTAAAAATCATCCAAGTTATAATGCAATGGCTCACTCCCCAGTTTCATTCAAACTCTACTTCCAATTAAAAAAAAAATCCAACCCCCCTCCAAAAAAACAAACCAACAATCCACACAGATTCAAATAGAATGTCTATTATCTTCAGAGGGTGAATTACATCCAATAGAAATCACGGTCACAAACAGGAACTGCCAGTTCTTTTAAAGTCCAGGATTGTCAAAACTTATAACAAAAAATGCAGTTTGGCAAATATTTGTTGTATATCGATTCAAATTTCCCTTTCACCGTGATTCCCAGTTACAGTGTGTCACAATGTCTTATTCTCCCACAGCTGATTCAGTTCCAAAGCAGTTCTAAGTTTCACAGCTAAGGGCATAAAATAGGGCTTTCTCTTTTATTCTTTTGTTCTCCCCTCTTATTCTAGATGGTCTCTTCCACACCTTCTCTGGGAATCCCTTCTATAACACATTCTATGGTATAGTCCAAGGTAGAAAAAAGAACTTTTCTCTCAAAAAAGATCACTTCTTTTAGTTAAATCAGTCCAAATTAACATAACAAAATACCAAAACAGCCAATATAAAATTCCATTTGAAGGTTTCTTCTGTTACTTGCCTCCGAGGCAAAACTGCAACTTTAGCAACTGTAACACATTAGTGGTCTCACTTTCATTCCACCATTTCTCTTTCTTTATCCACAACATTGTTTCATTATTTATTTCATTATTTGGGTAACTCTCCCTCCAGTAAAGTCATTTCCAAATTTTTAAAATTTATTTTGTCTTTTCTCACTGTATTTCTTGATGTCTGTTCCTTTAACTTTCCCCTCTGAGGGTTTTTCAGCTGTCTCGGCTTCGCACAGCTTTCCCCCAAGCTGCTTTCACTCCTGCCAGTATAGGATGATCGGAGACCTAGATAGGGAGATGGCGTTATTCCCCCCTGGATCGTCATATGCCCCTCTTCCTTCTGCCCTCCCAAGGCAGAATTAGGTCACTTAGGACGCCCAACAAAGGGGAATATTCAGCGGTTTTTGCGGAGCCACACATAAACACCGCTGATCACACCAAAGTCCTAGCCATGCCCCCCATTTTATGTTGAACATACCTGTCAAGTGTCCTGGTTTGGCCGGGAAAGTCACAAATTTTGTTCCTCTTTCCTGCCCTCTTCCCGGATTATTATTTTCCTGAAAATCTCCCGGTTTCAGTGGTGGGCTTCAGCCAGTCC
>JANHGC010006776.1:353835-368255 GCA_027560395.1 Boaedon fuliginosus | reverse complement strand
ACAAGGTGGGGATGGTCCTAATCTCTATGGGGAGCTGGTTCCAGAGGGTTGGCACTGCCACAGAGAAGGCTTTAGCATGAGGGCCCACCAGCCGACATTGTTTGGCTGATGGGACCCATAGTAAGCCCTCTCTGTGGGATCTAACTGGGCACTGGGAGGCATGAGGCAGCAGGAGGTGTTCTCGAAGGTACCCCGCTCCTAAGCCATGCAGCCATGTCTAGAATGAGTTTTGACCACATTCCCACTACAATTAGTTTTTTTTAAATGCAACTGAGTTTCTTATGGTTTTTCAGATATCCTCACTTGCAATTTGAAGATTCCTGCATTATGTATCCCTGAATTCTTTCATCACAGATACATTCCACATAGTTCCCACTTTACCTGGATTGTTCAAATCCTGGAGAACATATATGTGTTTACAATTCATTGTATTATTATGCTGCTCTGTTCCATAAAGTACAACACCAACAAGGTCCCTCTCATGGCTGATGATTTTGTTTCTGTATACATTCTGAATGCACTGGTAAGAAAATACAAATCAGCTGGGATGGGAGAAAATAATATAAATACATCTAATCATCCTTTTGACAGATGTGGGGTTATAGTATCCTATAGTATAAATACTTCTATGTATGGCCACATTTTCTAACATGATCTTTAGAACATTTATAACTGAAAAAAATCTTATCAGGGAGGTAACTTGTACCAGAAGCCACCTGTCATCTACCTCAGATTTGTGAACAAGTTTCCACATCTTTGGTTCCCAACAGGAATGCTCCTCAGAGTTATTAGAGGACCTTTCAAGGACCTTTTGCATATAGAGCATATGCTCTGTCTCTGAATAATACACTAATCATAAAATCAAGGAAATACAGGATTGCAATCTCATTTCTACCCTCTCAATAAAGTTGTCTTATCCCATGTTACAGTGCTATCACTACAATGCATTTCAGAATCTTTCAAATTTCCTGATGTAGAAAAAAAAGTAATCTTACTTGAATTGTCATATCAAAAGGAGTCAAATTACTACCATCAAAAGACTCAAACATGGTTCTTGAGCCATCCACTAAGAAAAGCAAAGTGTCTCGGCCTCCATATTTATATACTCCTACAGAGGTAGAAAATGTTGCATTTAATGTATATCATCCCATTTATCCAATCCAACTATTTTATATTCTTTAATTATAACTATCATACAATCATCACAGTGATTCTGGGACAAAGGGTATATATTCCTATATAGCACAGAAATTTGATGTAGCTTTTTTTTGGAGGGGGGGAAGGGGCGTCTTAGCTCAACAGTTTGCTCATGTTGCAAGACACTAACATTATTAGTTTTATTTAAAAGCAATTTAAAGCAGCCTGTTCTATTTGCTCTGAATTATGAGCAATAATTATAGTAGATAAAAAGTTCCCAAGAACCCGCATATCAAACCTGTACTTGGGAAAGCATACACTCTTTGAATTAACATTGTGTGCTTCCTGTAGGTATTAGGGTAGCTACTGTGGAAAATCCTTGTTTTATCCAGTATGCACCAGTGTATGTTTTAGGTTTTCTGGACTCTGCATCAACTTTCACATAAAAGAGGCAAAATATTACTTTTGCCACTTATCACATTTCACATAAATAGATGCCTACCCATACCAGTGTAATTTAGTTGCAAATTTCCCTCAATGCAATGTTTCTATCCAGCAAATTAACAGCATATGCATGCCCCAAAAATAATAATAATAATAATAATTTATTGAATTTATACCCCGCCTCTCTTCACCCAAAGGGAACTCGAGGCGGCATTTTAAAAATGATTCTTACCAACATTTTCAGTTGCTTCTTCTTCCTCTTCTTCCTCCTCTCCCTCATTTCTGTAGTAAGATACCCAGTTTGACATGATTCTCCTCTGTTACTACAAAGAATGAGTGATATAGATAAATAACTTATAAGAAAGGGAAATGGGGAAACTGTTCCTATATTCAGACTGGTTTCCATAGACAGAGGTCTTTCCACATATGCAAACATGAAGATGTTCATGCATTCTACTATTGCTTCAACTCAGTCTCCCAGATCTTAAATATATCCATCAGTTCATTTTTTCAGTTTGCTAAAACATTACATGGACAGCAGAAATAGATGGCATAGTAACTGTGTATAAGGCCCCTGAAATTTAAAGTTTTAAAAATAAATAAATAATAATAAAATAGCTACAGACTGACATCATCTTAGTGATTTCTCTACTCATTTCATTTTTGGAAAGAGATGCTGTCCTCTGCACCAAAGAGATTAATAGCTTTGCCAAACTCTGAATTACTGTAAACAAAATATCCCATAGAATATTGTTAGAGGGACAATAAGTAAAATAAGACAATTATAAATATTTATTTATTTGATTTATATCCCGCCTCTCTTCCCCAGTCATACTACATGTTATAATTCCTACCATTCCTACTGGTTATCTTAAGATAGCTCATAAGATGCAAAATATTAATGACTACCTTCGGCTTAGTAGAGAAAATGCAATTTAAATACTTATCCAGTCTGCAAACTGCTGTTAAATTTTATGATAGCATACCTTGAAAAATAATTTGGATTGTATTTTTTTTATTTTATCAACTTTTATTTTTATCAAATTTCTACATCACCCTTCTGAAATGACTCAGGGTGCTTTACATATAAAAACATGCAATCATATAAAAAAGACAGTTAAAATAGTGTTAAAACAGAATTAAAATTAAATTAAACAGTGAAAAGGTTAAAAAACCAGAGGATGCTACTTCGAGGATTATGTAGATGCCAATCTTAGATCTCCCCATATGGTTTGGCAGAACCAGGTCTTAAAGCTATTCTGGAAGGCCAGAGGAGTGGGAGCCCATCTCACCTTAGGAGGTAGGATGTTCTGTGAAGAAGCAACTATTTTGCTTTACATTCATCTACAATCAAGATTAGCTGTTGTTTTCTCATTAACTTGCACAGCTTTCAAAAGCAAAAACTATTAAGACAAAAAAACAGAGTCTAACAAATTGGAATCTAATTTCAAATGCAGAGAGCTCCTGAAGGATAAAGACGTTGATAAAAGTACACTGACAAAATCAATATTTTCAATAGTTTATATCCTAGATTCTAGGACGTAGAACCTAGATAATACATGCATTTTTATCCAGCTGTTTCCCAAGCATTTGAACAGGAATACTATAGTAACACTTTTGCAATAAAGTGACATTTCTTTGTAGTTTTGGTACAGTCACATAATCAACTACAGATCTATATGGGAAAATTTCATGCTCTAAGCAAGATTATTCAAACTTCAATTTGAAAAACTAAGATACGTAAGAATTTGATGAGGTTTCATGAAAGACATATGTGTGTTTCACTACCAATTTTCTATTACCAGTACTAAAGGTTTGTCTCATGATCAAGGGTTTCAGGAATTTTAAAAATTACTTCTGCAGCTTGAAAAACTATGAAGAAACCTGCCCTAGAGGAGAGCCTTCTGTCAACATTCTCATCATCCAGCACACTAGCTTGTGCAAATGATCACACGTTTCTTGACAACCATACAAAATTCAACTGACATTTTTTTATATTTGATTTTGACGTTCCTCCTAATGAAGTACATTTACTATACACCTGCTTTCAACACAGTATGGATTATTCTTAGCTTTTTCCATTCTTTTTTCACTAGTTCAGCAAGGTTGAATCTGTCAGAGGCTCTCAGGTCCTTGAAGCAATTGAGCCTTCCCATCATCATATCAAGTTATTTTATTTATTTGTATCCCAGCTTTATTATTTTTTACAAATAACTTAAGGCAACAAACATATCCAACACACCTTCTTCCCAAGAAGATGGCCCAAGGTCATGCAGCTGGCTTCCCTGGTTAAAGCGGAACTAGAACCTACAGTTGCCTGCTTTCTAACCTGGTGCCTTAGCCACAATGATTTAGCACTATTACGGGCCAGGCCACTGTTTGAAACTACATTCCAACTGTATGATTCAATCTTATGCATGAATATTTTGAAACAACTTGTAAGGCTTTTTTTTTTCGTATATAGGATTATGAGCCCGACTGTGTTATACATCTTTGCTGAAGAGGAAAATTTGCATTCAATATGTCCATCCACTTAAGAAACTGTGCACAAAAACGTAATTTCCAGAAGCGCCTGATGCCCTGCAACCCTTCAACTCCCCCAAATTTCTCTTTTTGAAGAAGGGCCGCGTGGGAGAGATTAACTCGATCTTCCAATCGCCCTCAACAACTCCTCCGGCGCATCTTTGTATGCCTGAAAACAGAAGCATGCGCTGGCCCCTCTTCTCTACGAGAAAAGACCGGCCTTTTATTTTCTTATACTGACTTCAATGTCGGTAGCTTTCCGTTGTTCCAGCCGAATCCTTATTTTTGCCTTACTTCTTGTAGTTTAGGACTACAGCAATGCAAAATCGTTTTGTTTTTTTTTAGTCTCAATGCGACTGCAGAGAAATCAAAGAACCCCGAGACGTCTTGAAAAAGTCGGTGAGTGGAGATGATGGGATGCAGTTGTGAGAGTATCCTTATTTTTGTTAGGTGCAATTTGAAAAGTGCCTCAGATGGGGGGGGTTTAAGGGTGGAAAAAAAACTGCTTGTATTTAAATTCGTATAATTTAAAAACTCCGCTCGCAATAAACACATTTTTTCTTGGGATATTTATTAAAAGAGCATTATATTCTCTTTGGTGCCAATCTTTATTGAGAAATTGGGGGAATAACATACCCAACCATAGTAGTTATTCTAAATGCCTTTTTGCCGATGTACTGCTTTAAAAGGTAACACCTAAGCTGAAAAGCCGATTAGTGCATGGAAAGTTAGACCGCCAGGAAATCCCAATAACAGAATAGGCTGGAAAATCGAAAGAAGAGCTTAGAAGGAGGCGGCAACAACCCACTTCTTATACCCAATATTATCGATGCATTCCGGACCCCATAAAGATACCTGGAATTCGACTTGAAGGGATTTTACCCGTTTTACCCCAGGCAGATTTTAGCGGGCATGCGCATTTCAAGGCCTAAAACTCACCTAGCAAACAGAACGCGTCACTCTTATCTATTTCTATTGAAAGGGAATGAAGTCTCTTAACGGTTTCATTCGACCGCCTTCGGCCTCGCACTCCGCCCGGTGAGCAGCCGAACTCCCTGAACACGCCACCCACCAATTTCCTAAAACTGTTACTCCCCGTTCACGTCTCGATATCCCACCCCTTCCGCCCGTTCTAACCAATAGCACGCGACAAAGACAGGCTCGCATTGTCCTCAATGATGCCGTCCACATGGAACAATTGCGTAAACTCTTTGGTCCCGCCTTTCTACTGTTCAGCGCTCGCTCCCTCACAAGAGGCCCAGTGACAAGCGGTTTATCTCACCTTATGGGGCGACGCGTGCGTGAAACGAGCTTCCCCTCGCCGTCCTCCCTCCGCCCCCTTTCAGTCCCCTTCTGTCAGTCGGTTAGTCCCGCAATAGCGGTCGCTGCCGGGAGCCGCACCGACTAGGCCAGCCGTGCTCGCCTGCGGCTTCTCTCTCCTCTCTTCCCCCGCGGCCTCGCCAGAGAAGGGCGAATTGGCCTGGAAGTGTGTGTTTTCCCTGCAAGCGCCCCTTCCTGTTTCCTCGGCCAATGTCATGGACTCGCCTCCGATGCTGCACTCGGTGAAGCTCTACGTGTACGACCTGTCCAAGGGCATGGCTCGCCGCCTCAGTCCTATCATGCTCGGTAAGAGCGGCGAGTGAGACGCCTGAACCCCGCCGCCTCCCTCAATCTGAGTGATAGGCTGAGGGGGAAAGCGGACGGGGATGGCTATCCGGTCAATGCTGCCTTGCGGAGGAAGAAGCGCCTGCTCCCGTTATGCCGGTCTGCGGGAGCGGACGAGCAATTCCGTCTCTCTCCAGACCCCTAGGACCTCGAGAGATGGCGCGGTTGTATTTCCCGGCCCTTCACCCGCCTTCATCCAGGTGATGCGCGGGTCTCCTTTAAGCTGCCCGGCCTCTTCTCTGCACCGGCTACGAGCCGTAGTAAGGGGCGACTTTAAGACGCCCGGTGCCTTTGCCTAGCATAGAGCCACAGCTTTTCCCGTCGACACGGGGAGAGAGGAGGAAATGCTAAGTGGACGCTCGAAACCAGCTGTTTCCCAGGGTCCTTTAAGGTGCTTAAGGTGGTTAGATGGGAGTCAAAAAGCCAAAGACACAAGGCGGGTTTTTTTTGGTGGGGGGTGTGATCATTTGCGCTTGCTATCAATCAAGCTACTATTTCATCAACTCCTATTAACATTTTTCATTGAACTATTTAAATTTTCCAAAATGTGGCTCTAGTTCACTGATCATGTCCATGTGTGTATTGATTATGTGGGCTTTTTTTCTGTAACTACACTTCTCTTCCCTTTTCACTAGATGTTAGCCTTTTTATTTATTATGACCATCTTTGTGTAAAAGCTGTGCTTGATTTCTCTAATTTTCTTAAATCTTGTTTTTCCATTTGATTATTATCCTTCATTTATTTGCTTAACTTATTTAGATATAATTTCTTGCCCTTCTTGGTGTTTAGGTACGTAATTTTTTTCTGTTGCTGTCGCATTTTTTTGTCAATTTTCACCAATTTTCAGTGTATACATAGACATCTTTTGCTTCTGACAGCATGGAATATTTTAATTGCTTCATATGTATGAATTTGACATACAGTATAACAATATGGCAGACTTCTGTTAGGGACTCTATGGAATTTAGTTCAGTAAAATATATTTATGTACTCAATTTATATCCCACCTTTTCCAAAGGCAACCTATATATTGCACCCTTACTCAACGTTTCTCAATAACAACCTTGTGAGATAGATTGGGCTAAGAGAGAGTGGCCTAAAGTCACTCAGTGTGCTTCAATGACTGAGGTATACTAAACCTGGGTGCCTCTGTTTGTAATTCAACACCTTCATCTGTAAATACACAGGCTCTCATATAAATCTCTTATTTTATCATCACAGCCCACTCCAATGGCATATTGCTGATTTATCTTCTTGGCTTGATCAATTTGTTTCCTTTCTTAGTTGAAGTTGGAAGTTTATGATCTGAGCTGCAGTCAGCATCATGTTTTCTTTTTACTGGCTAAACAGAACATCTGTACTTGCAAAATGTGTGGTCAATTTTATTCCACCTGGAAACGTCCAGTTGTACAGATTGTTTATATTGGTTATGAACATCAAATTACAGTATCATGACAGAATTCTATTAGTCTGTCATCTGCCTCATACACCAAGGCCTAATTTCCCACATGACTAGGCTTTAGTATTCTATTAGAAGAGATCACATCTTTTTTGTTGTATTGACAAGTTATTGCATGTCAGGATACAACTATTCATTTTCAGCCTCCTTCACCTGTGAGATGCAGGGATCACCTTAACACTGAACTTCTTAACTGGAATTTGAATTTAAATCTTCCTTTCATTTTTTGAGCTGTATTTTGAATTTTGTTTGCACTGGGTTTTTTGCTAATAATTATAACTACTTCATTTCTTGCCTGGTGTTTTTTTATGTGAAGTGAGATACCAATTTTACAGTTTTCTAAGTCCCAGAATGTTTGCGTATAGACTTGATACTTCTGCTCTGATAACATCCAGTTGCTTTGGTTCATGATTCCAACAATTTTTTGTATCAACTTGTTTGTATGTGTATATGTGTGCATACATACAAACACACATACAAATGTATCTTTGCAGGATCAAACTTGTCTTTTGTCTCTGGGCATACAAGCACCTGAACATTCTATCAGCCTTAGTCCAGCCACATGATTATCATCAGTGCTACACATAATTGTCCTCTACTGTTATTGTCATACAGGTAGTTGTGAATTTCACTTTGTTTTCTTGGTAGAATAGTGGAGTGAGTTGCCATTTCTTTCTCCAGTGGATTTTCCTTAATCTGATCACTTAGCTGTGATCTACTGACTGTTACAAGTGCCCTTCTGGTAGTATGCACTCCCAACTGTATAGTTCATGACATAATTGGAATGTACAACCTTGTTTACTGCTACAAAGTGATTATTCTTGAAGGGTTAAATCACTTAATTTCATATATGTATTTTAAATAAGATTTAATCAAACTAGTTTCTTTAACTACTGGCCTATAATCAGTAACTTTCTTTTTTATGTAGCGTAGAACAACTTTTATTCTTAAAATTAATTTCTGATCAGTAAAAGTGGCAACAAGAACAGCATATGATTTTATATGATCAAATAAAATGACTTTATATCACTTTTGGAATACCGTGTTTCCCTGAAAATAAGACCCTGTCTTATATTTTTTTGCCACTAAAAATGGCACCAGGTCTTATTTTGGGGTGATGTCATCCACTGGCTACCCTATTAGTCAGGGGCACATATATATTGGGCACACGTATAAAAATCAAGCTAGGTCTTACTTTCAGGGGATGTCGTATTTTCAGGGAAACGGTAATATCATGGAACTGAGAAGAAACAAACTAAGTCATCTTACCTTTCTACTATTCCCACACTATTGTTTTTAGTGGAATATTTATTTTATTTATTCGATTTATATCCCGCCTCTCTTTACCCATCTGGGAAACTCGAGGGGGCAATTTTAGTGGAATATTATTTTATATTATTATTTTATAATATTATTTTAGTGGAATATTATTTTAAATCCATAATATATATCCATTTCCCTATATCTGCAAAGCAGCACTGAACTTAGACATTCATGTTGAATTTTTATATATCCTCAACATATAGATGTGCATTTGCAAAGTAAATATTTAGCAGTTGAGGGATTCCACAATACTGAAGTCCAAAAGGGATGTTCTTAAAAATACAGCAGAATCATTTACTGTTTATCAAAGTGGTGTATGTTTAGTAAAAGAACAAAGCATAAACATTAAACCATTTCATAATTTTTTAAAGTTCACTTTCTTACTTTCATATCTGAACTTGCACTGTCATTGTGATGAAGAAAAGTGTAATCATGAGCAACTCATTTGAGTTTCAACAGAATTGCAAGTTCCTCCCACATCGAACTCTGTTACTAATTAACAACAGTCAGAATACATGATGAAAACTGCTTAATTTCACAACACGTGGATAGACTTAACCATAGTTTCAACTGGGAAACTCTGAGTATCCTAAACCAGGATAAACTGCCGCCTCGAGTTCCCCTGAAAGGGGTGAAGAGAGGCGGGATATAAATCCAATAAATAAATAAATAAATAAATAAATAAATAAATAAATAAATAAATAAAGCCAGGTCCAAAAATGCTACAGAATTCCTGGAAGCCTGACACTCAGACAAATCAGCCACTAGCAACCACATAGACATAAACAATATCTGCATACAATTCAAAGGAGACAATCAAAAAGCCAAAATGGAAACAAAAAGACCAAAAGACCTCCTTACCAGCAATCACCATCCAGATGATGGATCAAGATTAACTTTTAGCTAACAAGAAGCAAACAATACTCCAATCAAGGAACTGCCAAATAAACTAACAAACAACAGTCCAATCAAGGAACTACCAAGACCATTTCCACCAATACAGACAAGAAAAAACCAGTACCGTAGTACAATGGACATGAAAGGGGAGATTGTAGAGTTTTAAAAATCATCTTTCTACTTCAAAGCAACTAAACAGAAAATTAAAATACAACTTAGATTTATGAAGAATCTGTAAAATCCAGTTTCATATATGCCTCATCAAAAGCACCAATATACCCAATAAAATCTCCTTCCAATTCTGTACAGATAGTATTGAAATGTTCATAATATATTGAGACTTGAGCACAGGGCATATTCACTTGAATATGTTCCACTGATGGTACATCATTTCTAATATATTAGGTCAGATGTAAATAAAAAGTAATCATCAATATGTTTTATTTGATCTAAGAGAAAACCATTCTAAATGAATCTTAACACATTATTAATATAGATATGATGAATCAACTTTACATATTACATCACAAATCCTTTATCATCCAGCCATACTTTAAGAATCATCAAGAAAAAGAAAAAAGGTTCTCAAAGGTTTTTAAGAAAATGAGGTAGTTAAATCTCACTTTCTGAGCTCTTTCTAAGAGAAACTAATTTAGAAAATTGTCTGAAGATCCTGATGCTTATTGCTTTCTTCTTTTCTATATAGGTAAGCAACTAGAGGGTATCTGGTAAGTAACTAGTCTCAAAATTAATTGGAATGTTTGTACTATGGGAGATCCTTACTGTTATGCTCTACATTTAGATAGTGTGGTCAAGAGATTAAAAATTAACAGAAATCTAATTATTTTGATGTAGCTAGTCAGTGCAAAAAAAAATGAAGTAGAGCCAGTGGGGGAACAAAAGAAGCCCCTGTGCTCAGTCATTCAAGCCCTGGTCATCTCACATCTGGACCACTGTAATGCATTCCTCATGGGTCTATCCTTGAAGAGCATCCAGAATCAACTGGTGCAGAGTGCAGGGGCACAGGCAGTTCTTGGGGCTCCTAGGATAGCCCATGTTAAACCACTGCTCCATGAGCTGCACTGGCTGCCAGTTTGCTTCTGGGTGCAATACTTAGCGTTATCAAGTTTCAAACCCTGCATAGCATGGGTCCATGTTACTTGAACTATATCACCTCCCTAGGTCTGGCCGCCCCCACCTGCTGTGGGCCTCAACAATCAAGGAATTCCAACTGGCAGGGTCCAGAAGGGCCTTCTGTGCCATGGCTCCTGCCCTTTGGAACATCTTACCCCTAAGGTGAGATTGGCTGCCATCCCTCTGACTTTCCATAAAAGCCTAAGACCTGGCTCTGCCAGATGGCTTGGGGCCCCAATAGGGGAGCATCACACTGGAGGTCTTCAATGAATTAAGCGGCAATCCCTCCTCCTCCTCTTGTTTCATCCTGTTCCCCCCACACACAAACTTTTAACTACAATTTTAACTATAAATATTTTTATTGTCATTTCCATGTTTATTACTTTAGAATAGGGGTGTCAAACTGGCAGTATCACATTTCGTCACATGAGGTATCACAGCTTATTCACCTTCATTAAACGGATGGGTGTGGCCAGCATGTGACCCATCCGGCCTGCGAGCCGTGAGTGTGATACCTCTGCCTTAGTAATATTTATATTTCATTATTTTAATTTATGTTAATGTTGTAAGCTGCCCAGAATCAATTTGAAATGAAATGGGTGGCAAATAAATAAATACACAAACACCCCAAACACATTAATAGGGCAAGCATTTGTCATAAAATGCTGATTGACTGCTGGAGGCAAGAGGTAAATGCTGAGGGAAGATGGATGAATTGGGAATGTCTGACATTCTGAATATTCTACAGTGTTATACAAGAGAAAATATTGTTTCTAAAGGCAGATGAGATTAAATAATCTGTTTGCATTTGTATTACCTTTGATAATCTGTTAGGCAACATACTGGCTGGAGATTTACTCTTTCTTTTAACCTATTTATTCTCAGGCACACCTCCATTGTCGCCCACAGGAACGAATTCTTCTATGGTAGTGGGGGAATTTCAAGTTGCCCACCTGTAAGTTTACAGACGTCTGAGAAGTTATTGTGTTGTTGTTTTTTACTCATTTGAGTTCAATTCATTTTGTATATTTTGAAATGAGTTTTACTATTCTTATATAGGGAAATTATATACTTCAGTATCACTTGTAAAATCACAAGAACTTAGAAATGAAATAACTAAACAAAGTTTTGACTAAAATGAATAAGAGTAGATAACAAATGAAATTTTAAACAACAGGAGATTATTGTTATTATCCTGGCTTTCGAGAAAGAAGACATTTAAAAAAATAAATACAATTAAAAATATTAGGGTATACCCAAATGTCTTGCTGACTGATATAAAAGACAAAAACTAGTTTTGCAGTACTGGCAATGAGATAAGTGCCTCCATCAGAATTGGAGACAGCAAATTAGTTTGCGGAAACAAAACAAGTTCTGCATCCCTAAACTCTGAGAAGAATGGGTAGGTGTACATGAAAAACACCCAGAGACTGCCAACTCTTCCCCCGCTCCCCCCAAAAAGGTTTCTATTGCCTGGATGAATGCCACACATTACCTTGCTCTGTTTTGGACAATAACTATTGCTTTGAATATTAAGTACTGTAATATTTTCAGCTTTTTATTATTTATTTATTTAATTTATATCCCGCCTCTCTTCCCCCAACGGGGAACTCGAGGCGGCTCTGCAAAACTTGGTTTAAATCAAAGAAATTTCTTTCTGAATCTCATTTCCTAACGCAATTATGATTCAGCCAGTGCTGATTTTAATTTAGCCATATACAGTTGGTTTTTATTTAAGTCTTATCTGAGTTGCCTTAATTGACAAACTCAAGTCCTGGTCCTTCCTCTAAAGCCACAGTATTTCTCTTCTCTAAAGCAAGATGTGGGGGACCCACATCTCTGTCAAAAGCAAATGAGTTTTCCTGCTTTTCCAAGTCTCCAGATTAAGAAGTTATATGAGGATCCTATGAAATATTACTGGCAGTTTTACTACTGATAGCAGATGTGAGTAATTTCTGGAAGTTTCCAGATAATGTGAGGAAATTGTGAAACTGCAGGAAGTTTTCAGCTTAAATTATTCTATAAAAGATACTGATACATTTTTGTGATGACTTAGTAACCTAATGAATTCAAATTTTGTAGGGCGGAACACTCCTTGGGCCTCCAGATTCAGTTGTAGATCTGGGATATACTGAAGTTTCAGAAGACCTCTTCTTAGAATATTTGTCCTCATTGGGGGAATCTATATTCCGGTGAGACTGCTGCTTAGTTTCCATTCTAATATTCTGTGAAGGGAATAACTTATTAGAATTGTTTTTAACATTTTATGTAAAATTTATGTAAAATTCTGAAATTATATGCACACTTAGGCTGAAATCATCTAAGATATTAAAATATAAGGATAAACTAGGAAGAGTCAGTATACTATGGTGATTACATTTACTGTTAATTGTTATAATGATGTCACTTCTGGATTGATTTACAGTATCAAACAAAATATTATTAATTTCCCTTCATGTTCCTCTTGACTGGGGAAGAGAGGCGGGGTATAAATCAAATAAATGAAATGAATGAAAATGAATGCAAACCTTTAAATATAAATACAGAAGACTAGTTATTCAGTCATTGATTACCCCATATCAAAACACTGAAATATTTAATCATCTTTTTTGGTGAGAAATAGAATATCTTAGCTCATTTTCCTTCATATATTTAAATCTCATGCTTTATTGAGCAGTAAAATGTACAAAGGATTACTGATATGTGACTATTAACACAATAAAAATACTACCAGCAAAAAAATACAGGCAGCAGAGAAGAGAAATTGAGATTGACCAACTACAGGTGGTCCTAGTTTAGTGACTGTCTTTTTTAGCAACTATTTGCAGTTACAGTGGTGATTAAAAAATAACTTTACAGTCCTCATATTTAGACCTTCACAAATCTGCAAACCAAAGTAAAGTTTAAGTAAGATCATAAGCATGGTTTCACTTAGTGACTACTTCACTTAATGACTGAGTTGTGGGTCACAATTTTATTTGCTAAATGAGAACTTCGGTGGTCAGTTGGGATTAAGTTAGAACATGAATGCCCACATTTTCATAACAATTGCTTTTCAAAATTATATAATTTGTTATTTATAAATAAAATCTGCAGTGGCACTTGTATTATCTCAGTATTTCACCCAGAATGTTATATACTATTACAGTGTATATTGTAGAACAGTTGCAAACTAATCAATTTAGCATTGATATGCTACATTCACAGTGATATGTGGTTTCTGCCTCCCAACATACAAGAAAAGCACTTATTAGGCATGTATGGAAGCTGCAGTACTTATTATTATATTTAAGTGGAACACCAACAGAATGAGGGTGATTAATCCATTTTTCCCTTAGTTTCTTTATTTTAAATGCCAATAAAATATGTATTTTCTTCAATATAGTTTGAACAAAATCTCTAGAAAGTAAAGCTGACTAATAAATTGTAGGCAGAAAAGAATTAATAATTCCATTCTAGCTGTTGTATTTTAAATTTCTGCCTGAACACTGGCTTTTTGAAACATTACTGACTGTACTCTGTACCCATAGACATAGTAAGTACAATATAGCAATTCTTCCTCTGCATTCTTTCTTGGTGTTTTTCAATTGCATGTGAAAGGAAATGGCATCAAACTTGCTGTTTGTTGCATTCATATCATCACTTTACAATGTTATGCATTGTGGAGGGAAATGTGTCGAGCAGGAGGACTGCTGTGGTTATATAGGCTCCCTATATGATTTAAATGCTGCAGAGGGAGCCTATACAGGTAATCTTTGATTTATTTCAATTTCAATTTTATTAGATTTGTACCCCGCCTCTCTTCACCCCGAAGGGGAACTCGAGGCGGCAACAGTAA
>JANHGC010006776.1:343604-353735 GCA_027560395.1 Boaedon fuliginosus | reverse complement strand
TCGCCACTAAATAGGTCTTAATATAAGCTCCTAATAGTGTTTGGTCAGATTCAGATTTCCCTTTCTTCCAGCAGCGCTCTAGACGTCTCCTCCAACACTTCATCCCCCAGAGCTCCTCAGTAAACCAAGGGACTTCTGGGGTCTACAACCGGTGAGTCGCAAATGCACAACCTGGTCCAGGCCCCGGCGGTGGCATTATTCCACGCAGCCACCAGGGACTCAGCCAAGCTGTGGGTCAAGGAATCAGGAATCTCCCCAAGCTGCCTCTGGAACCCAACTGGGTCCATCAGGCACCTGGGACAGAACCACTCAGTCGGTCCCGGCTCCCTGTAGGGTGGGGCGGGTGTCAGGAAATTGAATAAGGGAGTGATCTGACCATGACAAGGGTTCTACAACTATGTCTCCCAATACCAGATCACGGCGCCATCACTCTGAGATAAAAGCTAGATCAAGTGTGTGTCCTGCTCTATGAGTCAGACCCTGAATTACTTGGGTCAGGTACATGGTTGCCATGGAGGCGATGAACTCCTGTGCGACATCCGAGGAGTCACCAAAGGACGGCAGGTTGAAGTCCCCAAGCACCATCAGCCTGGGGAACTCAATCACCAACCCCGCAACCCCCTCAAGAAGCACAGGCAGAGCTGATGCAACACAGCTGGGAGACAGGTACATTATCAACAGACTCAACTGAACCCCTGAGTCCATCTTCAGAAGGAAAGACTCACACCCGTCCATCTCTGGATCTGTGCCAACCCATGGATGGAGCTCCTGACGCATTATTACAGCCACCCAACCACCCCTGCCCTGGGGTCTCGGTTGGTGCAAAACCTGAAACCCGGTGGGGCACATTTCCATGAGGAGAACACCCCCCCCCCGGCCCCAACCAGGTCTCAGTAATGCACGCCAGATCGGTCTTTTTTTTCCAGGATTAGTTCCTGGATCAGAGGGCCCTTATTTACAACCGACCTGGCATTAAGGAGTAACAGTCGGAGCCCAGGGCCCTGAATTCCTGGACCAGCTGGCCTCTCAGATGAGCCAGAGGGCTCGGAACACGGTACCGCCAACAGTTGGTGAGTACGCAATCCCCGACAATGGCTTACCCCTCGGTTCCCGCCATATCTGCCTCTCCCAGACACCACCAGAATAGGCTGACCCTCGTCCCTTACAGAGGCTATCCATCCCACTCCACCCTCTCCCACCATATTTTGCTGGCAGGAGGGTCCCCTCCCCTCAATCATCCTACCACTCAATCCAGACCAGTGTTTCTCAAATTTTGGTGGTTCACCGCTCCCTTTTAGAAAAAATTGAATGCTTAACACCCCCCTGCTAAGCCCCACCCCAGGGTGTGGGGGGATGAGCTGCCCAAGCCCCACCCCCAGGGCAGGGGGGTGAGCTGCCCAAGCTCTGCCCCTGGAATGTCCCGCCCCTTGCCTAGGGCACTGCTGGTTGGGCCAGCCCCGAGTAATGGTGAGGACATAAGAGGACAGGAATATATGCTGTGCAGGCACTGCTCTGACCCACGCATCGCTAACAACTGTGCTGGAAGCTGTCAGTGAGAAGCCCCTCCCCTCCCTTGGCTCATTGCGCAGGCACAGCATGGGAGCTGGCTGAATCCTCTGCTGCCCACCAATTGGTTCCTGGCACCCCCTAATTCCACGTGGAGCTTCCAACGCCCCCTTAGACTGCGCCAACGCCCACTAGGGGGTGGTACCGCCCACTTTGAGAACCACTGATTTAGAAAGTAGCAGACCTAGGTGGCAGGGGTGTGCTGGAAGAACAATCAAGAAACCCAGTGTCCTCATTATATCAACAGATCAGATAAAATCCAGTTAGTTTTTGATCTGGATGCTGTAATTATGAATGGTTCTTATATGCTTGAACACTTGAGACTTTTTCTGCATTACACCTTACTCATGTTCATTCTCATTGATTTTTTTGGTGGATCACAGAGGAGACTCCTATAATCTTTTTGATCATAACTGTAATACATTCAGCAACGAAGTGGCACAATTCTTGACAGGGAGAAAGATCCCTTCCTACATAACAGATCTTCCATCTGAAGTCCTTGCAACGTAAGTGCAATCTTTTTTTATATAGTATACCATGTTTTTTCACTGCCACATTGCACGCTAACTAATAACCGTGCCTTCTCAGAATTTTTAAGGGCAAGACAGCTTGAGACAGTGTTCTGCCTTCTAAGCTCATCTACAAGCAAATGACACAAGTCAAACTGTATCAAATATATTAAAAAATAAAAACCAAAAGTATTCTTAAACTGGTCACTCTGTTGTTGAAGAAAACAGAGAAGTCCCAACTACAGAATATGCTCCCAATTTGTATCAGGAACTATATTAACTTCCTTATGAATTGTTTCTTCAAGATCTGCCACTACTGGTGGTAATTCAGTATACCCAAAGGACCCAGATTGTTGAGGGTAAAATGCTGACTCTGTAAACTGCTTAGAGAGGGCTGTAAAGTACTGTAAAGCAGTATATAAGTCTAAGTACTATTGCTATTGCTATACAATAACTTTTATGGACAAAAAAGAGCTAAAATATATGATTTGGAGGTAAAAAAAACCCTGTTGATTAAATCAGCTGTAGCATGCAATCCAAAATATATGGCAAGGAAACATTTTTATGTCATTATACACTATATTGTGACAGCAATAAAACTGCATTAACTCCATCCTTTGGCAAGTAGATAAGGGTCATGCTTTGGGCTATAGATAGCTGCTATTAAAGCAGCATACAATGTGTGTGAATCACCATCAAGATGGAGAGAGAACCTTGCATTGTCTGGGGCTCCTACTATTGTTAGTAGTACAATACTAGTTGTAGCATTAATGTAGAGTACTATCAAGATTATAGAGAGGATAGTAATTTCCAGGAGTAAGATTGACTTCTTTGAAGGATAGTTTCATTTTTCAGTGATGCACCATCAAAAACAAGAATTTGCAAAAAAAAAGAAAAGGGGGAGGATCCAGATTGTCCTCATTTAACAACCATTTGAAGTTATGGCAACACTGAATGAATGCTATACCCAGTCCAAGGTACAGCTGTTGTAGTGCCATTGCAGTCACATGTGGCAGCCCACCCACACAACCATAGTGAGGTTCCCAAACTCTTCCTTTTGGCTACCTTGCCTGGTAGCACTCTTTGGTGATGGCGGTAGTTGCTGAAGTAGAGACCCAGGGAGCTCCAATAGTCTTAGCTGATCAGAGTCATCCCTGGGCCTCAACAACATTGCTAGCACCACCAGTGCTGCCACTGCTCCTCACCTAACAACTGGTGGGATTCAGTTCATGATGGTACTACTAAGGTCTGCCAGAATTTCCATCGCTAAACAACAATGTGGTCATGTCATGTTATGCTTTACAACTATATTGCTTAGTAACACAAATTCTGGTCCCAATTATTATTGTTAACCACGGACCACCTGTACACACACACAAAAAGAACTCAGTGAACTGCTCACCCCTTCCCTAATACATTGAATATATTCTCAGGGCACACCTCTTCAATGTGCTTAGCAGTTCACTGTCAAAGTATGGAGCTAATTGCAGAGCAATTCAGTATCTAATGCTATGGAGCTATGGAGCAAAGAAACACAAAAGAAAAAAGAAGACAAAAATGAAAATAAATTCCTTGTCTAGGTTCTATGCTATTATAGACAAGGTTTAGGATTGGCTTCCTTCCTTCATCCTGATTAGATATTATTATAGGTTCATTTCTCCATATATCTGTTAAGGATTGTATTGACTGTAAATAGCCAGTTTCTCCTCTCTTAGGTGTTTTGCTTTTAAGTTTAATACTTTTAGTTACAAAGTGTTTTGAAAGCTTAAACATACTCTTCTCCCATGCTTCTTACTGTCACAGACCGTTTGGACAAGCATTACGACCACTTCTTGACTCCATCCAGATCCAGCCACCTGGAGGAAATAGTTTTAGCAGACATAATGGACAGAGCTAGCAAACACAGTGAAAAATATCTCAATTCATAAGGGCATTTCCTTTTAAAATTCCACTGTATTAGATAGCCGACTTATAAATTTGTGCCATGGTTCAAAAGTGGCATTGCAAACTTGATAGGGAGAATATTTATTGAATTGCATGTCATGTGATGATATCAGAAGAAATATGGTCATAAAATCAAATAATGTATTTACTTATTAAAACTGTTTTTTGTCAGTTCACTTTTTTACTATTCCCTACTGAGAAAGTGGAAGTTAGGAGATCCATCTGCACAGTCTAAAATAATGGATATCTTGCCATCTCTTCCCAAATGTGCTAATTTCATTATCATTGTTGCAGTATTTTGTAACCTCAAAGTTGTAAATTGAACAATATTACACAATAAGCTTAAATATGCTTTTAATTTTTTTAGGAGAAAAAAACTAAAAACATTCACTGTGAAATTAAAAATACTTCTTAAACAGAAAATATAAGCCAGTCTGCAATAGAAGTAAATATATACAATAATAGATTTTTAAATGTGGATTATGGATGCCAAAAAAATCTCTATTGCTTATTTTGAAAATTTGACCTTTTCAATACCAGAAAGAATAGCCTTAACCCTTGTGCTATATTAATCTTTTGTATGTTAAAAAAATGTACAATGGGTAGAAATGAATGTCTTACACCATATTTTAAAGAAGGCTAAAAGAATTTGACTAATACAATAAATAACATATAATTTTCACAAAACTTATGCAATGTACAATTTTCAGATAAGAGTGTAGATTACTAATTTTTAATTCTGGAAGTACATCCAAAATCAATTTTGAAACCTATTATTATAACCATATTTATAACCATATTATAACCATATTATTAAAACCATATTTATAATCATATAAATATGGTTAGATTGGTTATATACATCTCTGTAAACACCGTCTTCCCCATATGCTAACATCCAATTTGAATCAGGAGCATATTGTAGCTGTTTTGTTTTCCGTAAACAACAAAAATTATCTATTTAATCAGGTTTTGGGCCCATTTCATTTTTTCCTGTAAATACTTGTAACAGAACACTAGAATCAGTTTGAGGAGCAAACAGGTATAATATTTATTTCTTCTCTGCTGAACATGATTAAGAAAGCATTATATGACAGTGACAACTACCGTCTGAGAAAACACACACACATACACATACATTTCCCTCAATGTCAGGCTATTGCATTATATCAAATTTTTTATTAATTAAATTGGATTTTTTTCAGAAAGTAGAAGATTTTCCTTTGAGAGGCTATTAATTTGTCTCCACTTTCTCCTAATATTTGGGAAGAACGTTAGAAAATCTGCTAATATTCAGAGATAATATTCACTTGTAAAATGTATTGACTATAAAATACAAACCTAATAAAGTAACTAGATTGCAGTTCAAATGTTTTTGTCCCCTTTTTAAAAGATGAACTTTTGAAAGATGACGTGATGGACCACAAACCCCACTATCTATAAACATTAGGACTCCTTGCTGGAATTTGTTGCCCAAAGATACAGTATTGGTGATGCCAGATGGGAAAGGCTGTTTTAAGTCTGAGGCTCAGAAAAATTCTTGGTAGGCAAAACAAGTTTTCCTTCCTTAGGAAAAATAGAAAATTCTGAATGGATAGAACAGAAGAGAAATGAGAAAGAATGCTTCATTAATTGCATGCTTTTGAAATGCCCCAGAACGTTTGTGCTGAATTTTCAGATTGCAATCTGATAAAGTATTTTTCTATTACAAAAGTATTTTATATCTATATTGATTATTGCGACACAGAAAGAATTGGAATACAGTGAATATAGTTCTGAATGCTCTTTCTATATGACATACTGTACCTGCTTTTAGAACCACATCTCTTCTCTATCACAATCATTTTGGATGTGTGAGAGGAGAAGAATTGCTGATATAAAATATAACCTTTCTAAAATTTATTCCATAACATATTGGAAGCATTGGTTGATTAGAATATCTTGATTTCTTAAAAGCTACATCAAAAACACACATACTTCCTTGTAAGCTCCAAAAAGTCATGCTTTCTAGTAAACCTGTTTTGAATTGTAATTTTAATAATGTAATGGATTGCTTTTTCCTGTGTAACTTTTCATCATTCCTTCTGTCAAATTTAATGTATATTTCTCCATTTAACTAGTACATATGAGCATATGGAGAAATGAAGAAATTCCTGGTACTTAGTTAATCATATTTTTGGAACTTTCCTTCCTATAACTTCAGAAAATGCAAAGTCAAAACTCATGTTTACTCAGAAACAGGTACCACTTTTTCCTACAGGATTTATTCCCAAGCAAATTTGCAATTCTAGGTAGTTGTCTTCACTAAGAGTAAAAGGAATATTCTACTTTTTACATTATGTCCTCTCTATTGCTTCCAGTAAAGAAATGATTCTTTTGCTTTCTGGAATACACTATTTTCAGTGATGTGCAATAATATTTAGAACTTCACTGAATAGAGACCTAAAAGAGGCTAGATTTCAAATTGGGGCCTCAATACTAAAATCTGAATGATTTGTATGTTATGTTCCACGTCAGTTGACACTAGTGACTAAGGTCAGTTCGGAGGCAGCAGACCTGCTTTATACTTGTGGAAAAATATAGCTGCATTCATATCTTAACATTTTTCCCATCCTTATATTTATAAGTCTATATAAAGTATGAAACGTGCATGTATTTAAATTTGTATACTTTTAACCTGTATACTTTTGTCAATGGGCATGGAAAGCTGAGCAACCTGTATATGACAGCAAAGATCTGGCTTAATTAACAGGTCTGCCATTTCCAGGAATTCCATATTGTTCTTGTTTTGTAATTAAAATAAAGCCTTTGTCAGAACCCACTTGAGTTTGCTTGTATTATTTTGGCATTTTTGCCTTCCTGTTTATCTTGCTTTTATAATCTAATATATCCTATACAATCAAAGGCCTTTCTATAATCAATGAAGCACATAGTGACTTCTTTTGATAGTCCTTGGCTTTCTCAATTTTCCAGCATGTATCAATAATGTCTCATTCCTCAGCCTTTTTCAAAAGCAAACTTGAACATCTGGCATTTCTTTTTCTATGTACAGTTTTAATTTGTATTGGACTACTAGCACATCTTTAAAGTATCTTGTAGGGATTGGGTGGGAAAATACTCCTGATGCATTATAAGTGAGATGGTTATGATCAGGTCAGGTATATGGCTCTGGTCCTGGATTTTCCAGCCTCTGAAAACGTACTTGGCAACTGCAGTACAAGTTTTTTAATTGCTCAAGATGTACCTCTTCACAAGGCCTTGGGGTCATGCTAACAGTGCTTAGCTGCTGAATGATAAGTATGGCTTTTATTATTTATATTAGTACATTAGCTGATAACCCAGCTTCGCCCGGATATTTATTTTAGAGAGGAAAACCCTGTAGTCAGGACTCACGCTGTTAGCATCGGCTTCCGTTTTTTAAAAGCTCCAGAATTATAGAATAAGATTCAGAAGGGACCTTAGAGGTCTTCTAGTCCAACCCCTGGCTTAAGAAAGGAGCTAATTTCTCTGGGTGGGAAGTCCAGACAGTGGTTCCTGTAGCCCAATTTGAATTTGGAGGCCTAATTCTAGTGCCACTTTAGGCATGAAAGCTGGATGGATGATTTGGGGCCTGTCATTCTCAGCTCAACAGAGTGGTGGGGAAAATGAGAAAGTATTTGTATGTTTTTCACCTTAAATTATTTATAAAAATAATAAAAGCAGGGTTTAAAAATCTAAGGTGTTCAGTCAAGTTAAGCTTTCTTTTACCAATATCTGAGATACTACCCTTGCCCATTCATCCACTCAACTGACTTAAAATCTGGGTAGCTGCAGCATATGCCAGGAAAATGTTTGGGAGCAATGAAGTTGTCTACTTTCTAGTTGATTGCCTGTTTGGCCATTGACCAAAACTTCAAGCAAGGTAACTTGTGATCTATTTTTATTTCTCAATTTCTGCAGTTGGATCATTCTAACAAACGCCTCAGAACAAGCTTTTCGTTCCTGAAGCCATTTATACCAGTCATTTGGTAGGCAGAGGCTCCACATATGTGTGTAAACTTACAAACATGCATACCCACATGCAGTTGAATCCACACAGTCAATAGGTGAACAGTAGCAGCTATCCAAACAGTCACCTTACATGAGCTCTCTATGTATTAAGGTAGCAGCATTGATAAATCCCAATGAACAGAACCAGTTCATCCTTCAAAGGATCATATTTCTCCTGCCTATCACAACTCATCATTTGTGATTGTGATCTCAAATGATGTTATCTCATTTAAGAGGGATAGAGTTTATTGTGGAAACCAACCACACCTATAAGATCAGGTAAAGAGATGCTAGTATATCTGGCTTTGTAACCCACTGATATTTTTCCTCCTATTCAGTTGCAGTAGGATATAAATGCAATAAATGAATAAAATTATAATCCTGCCTTACAGCACACAGGGACTAATCAAAAACCTTAATTCATAGAAATAAATTAAGTTCATCTCATCTCCCTGCTCAGTCTAGACCTGAGCAATAAATGTGAGGTTGTGCTCAGAACATTGCAGTCAGTTGTCTCAGAAACAATCAATGTATCAGTTTTTCCCATCTTACATAATGGGAATTTCCATATCAAAACTGGACCAGAAACTCCACAGAAATGTATCTAGAAAATAAAGATTTGTTTCAGACACCATAGACTCTTGCATCTTCTCTGAAGTCCCAAATCTACTATTTTTCCTTTTAATAATTTCATCCCATCTTTTGCTTTCACAGCTGATGAATACACATTAATCTTACCTTTCAGAGTCTGTTCTTTTCCATCATGAAATGATAGCTGTAGCCCAAGATATGATAGCTGGGAGTAAAGTTAGGAAATACTGTAGATCTTTATATAATCTTGGGTCTTCCACATTTAATTGATAAAACTGGTTTGTTGTTTGTTTCTCCTAGGTTACAGAGGAGCAAAGGGATCAGGGCGTGTCTTTAAGCTGCTGGTTGCCACACACATTCAGATTCATGGGGATTGTTTTGCCTATCTGTCAAACACATACCTTAATTAAAGATGAATAAATATTCACTTTAAAATAGTTATAATGCAGTCTTGCTATAGATCAGTGGTGGTGAACCTTTTTGTGTTCGTGTGCCGAAAGCCCGCTTGCTTGCGCATGCCCACGCTCCCAGCACATGTGCGCTACCCCCGTGTGGATGCGCACATGCTTCCCCCCTCCACGTGGCAATCTTCCCTTTTCCAAAAAACAGTTGATTGGCACTGCTGGGCCAATCAGCTGTGCTTTGGAAGAGGGAAGAAAAGGTCAGTATAGCGCCGGGGTGGATGGGAGGGTTTTTTTCAAGCTCATGGGAGGCATGTGCGCATGTGCGCTGGGGTGACAGCTTGCGTGCCCACGGTGAGGCCTCTGCGTGCCACCTTGGGCACACATGCCATAGGTTCGCTACCACGGCTATAGATAATAGCTTATACTAGTTTTTTTAGGGATCAGCCAGAAAAATTTACAGCTCCAGATTTTACTATAATGTTTGCAGGTTAAATGAACTGATCTTTTAAATAAAAAGTTACAACTTCCTAATATTATTTTCTTTAAAGATAATTAAGTGGTATATGCTAATTTTCAGTCTTTGCCCAGATAAATAGTTAAACAGGAAATTTAGTGTGAAGTCTTGCTATGTTCCAGATGACATAGATCATGCCTGATATTGAAAGCAAAACAACTGCATTGATCAACAATCCATTTACCAAGACTGAGTTCAATGGTATCTTTAGCTTTATCTATGTTTCAGTATGCCATCTGTGAACTTGCTTCATTAAAAAATAATCCTGCAATTCACCATTTCTCAAGACAAAACGAAGAGAAAGTTCTTAAAGAACAGCATACCGTAATGTGGAATGTTAATGTTGTGAACTTCCTTGGCAAATGCTTTTTAAAATTAGATTTTTAATTCTAAGGCACCACTATTATCTTCTATGTTCTACAGTGCAACATTTTGCCAGAAAGGATTAACATTGGAAGAAAAAAAAAACCAAACACGTATAGTGGGACCAATAAGAAGGAAACACTCTATCATCTTTTGGTGGATCCTAACAGATATTATCCCACTGTATAGTTCGGATTTTTCTTCCATGGAT
>JANHGC010006776.1:285134-305124 GCA_027560395.1 Boaedon fuliginosus | reverse complement strand
TAACTAAAATTCTATTAATCTATTCAATTTTAACAATCTCTATTTAACTCATTGATGTAATCATTTCAAATTCTATTCATTTTCAATTCCTTTTTCTCATATCATGATGTTGTTTAAGTATGCATAATACAATTGTCTATGTTCTAATTATCTAATCTATCTTTATTTTAATACAATTACTATGTTATTCCTCTCTCTAAACTACTAACTTGATTTACAATCAAATCAAGTATAATCTTGATTGAAACTCTTTTCAACCATCATCTCTTTTCCTTTTCGAAGCTATCCATGACTGGTCTAATTATCTTAACTTGCCTTTTGCTGCCGTCTCTGCCCCCATCTTATTGTTTCCCTAATTTGGTTAAAAAATCTTTCCGTTTTTCTTGCTCCCATGTTGCTTGCCATCGTGTATATTCCATTCGGTATTTTAAGCCAGTCTATGTCTTCTCCTCTAACATCATTTCCATCCTATTTTGTGGAATCCAACCTCTGAATTGTGAAGCCGGGGTATTATTCTCCACTTTCTCCACCAACTCCAAAAGCTCACTTTTTAAAAATTATTTTCTCCCAACTTGATAGATTTTATTCACTGCGCTCTGCCTCCATTGTGCTGCGCTGATCTGACTTTTTGTCCCCTCACTTCTGCTTTGAATTCAACTATGTTTGCCATATCAATATCACTCTCCAATCTGTCGGTGGTAATTGACCAAGTTGAAACATTATCTTCCGTGTCTTCTAATATTTTGTCAAGCAAGTTCCAAACATTTAAACACATGAAGGATATTTCAGAGACAGAGGAAGACACGCTACCAAGCAGTGCCATACTTCTCACCATCATTCTCTCAAGGTTTTTTATGTCAGTTTAACCGGCATTCCCTTGACCCAAACTTTCAAACTTTCACTTTTCAGTATTTTTCTCCCAATAAACAGTATGCCGCTTCAAAAAAGATCTGGAGTTACTTTAAAGTTAAGTACTTGGGGTTTCTTTTCAAAGAAAACATTCTTCTTACCCTTCCACAGCCTCTGCTTGCTCTTCGTTCTTCCCTCCTATGCAATCTTATTTCTGGCTG
Organism: Boaedon fuliginosus; assembly: GCA_027560395.1. Taxonomy (NCBI): domain Eukaryota; kingdom Metazoa; phylum Chordata; class Lepidosauria; order Squamata; family Lamprophiidae; genus Boaedon; species Boaedon fuliginosus. The sequence continues at coordinate 304,054 of JANHGC010006776.1, read as the reverse complement.
GCACCAGGTTTTGAAGCGGCCATGTTCTGCTCGCTGCTTGTTACCATTTTCAGCAGAGGATTTTCTGGATCAGCAGAAGATGCAGCTCTCCTTAACCTATCAGCAGTTGCCCATATGGCTCTGTTAGGAGCCTTCAGGCGGGCAAGCCTGGACTAGGAGCCATAGCAGCTGCAGTCCCTGCATCCAGTATCACACGAAGCTTAACTGGAAGTCTCGTGATTTCTGCTATCTAGTAGAAGTACCCTGTTTCCCTGAAAATATGACCTCTCCTGAAAGTAAGACCTCAATTGATTTTTACACGTGTGCCCAATATACGTGTGCCCCTAACTAATAGGTTAATCAGTGGATGACATCCCTCAAAAATAAGACCTGGTGCCTTTTTTGATGGCAAAAAAAATATAAGACAGGGTCATATTTTCGGGGAAACACGGTAGTATTAAAGTTTCAATGAGTCACCTCACTGACGATCTTCTCTTCCGCTCTTTGAGTGACAGCTCACGGCTTTGGTGCAGCCATGACAGGCGCCCTCTCTGCTGCTGGCATCACGGGGGGTTTTCCTCTGTTTGATGGGCTGATCGCCTTTCAGCTCGCCACTCCAAGGTATCCCCTCTTCTGATCGATCTGCTCCAAGGATCGATATCGCCCACAGTAAGCTGCATGGACGGCGAAATCGTGCAGATGTGGGAGCAGACCCACTCTGCCAACTGCTGCACCAGAGCCACACCCCGGAAGCTCTGGATTTTAATTAATATTCATAGAATGGCTCACTACTGAGAAATATGATACGCTGCTTTGATTACATAAAAAATGTATTCTATGACAAAAATTAGTCTGGGGAACATTCTCTGAAAACTATTTTGATGTAAAACTAGGAAGATGCTGGCAAGTGAGACATGCAGATTGAATAAAAAATGCCGTCGAACTATTCTGTGAAAGGTATAAGTCATTCCAGAATGATCCCAAAACATTAATATTTGTTGTATAGGAAATAGATGATACAAAAAGGATCAGCAGCTGAATCAATGCCATTGATATTTTGGAAATAATTTATAGAGTTCTGGCTGTAAACCAATCATCTGATAATCTCTGTTTATATTTAATTGATAATCTCCATCATCCACTATAAAGATAGTTCTTGATCATCCTGGCTGAATGTGATGGGAATTAAAATATATCCCAAAGACACCAAGGGAATACCACTACATGAAAGTGTTTTAATATGAAAACATTTCACACTATGTATTTAAAACAGTCACTTAAAACAACATATTCAGGAAGCAGTGAGAGGTGGTAGGCTCATAACTCACTAAGACATCTTTTTGTGAACTAATCTATTTCTCAATAGGAAACACAAAACTACAATAACCACAACAGAGCTATACTTAAAATATATAATTATTGAATTCCAAGTTGTGTCATAAACAGCATAACTTTGCAATTAAAATTATTTTTAATTTTTCCTGCTTCTTTTAAAAGTAAAACATAGGGATGGGATGGGTAGGAACATTATAAAAGAAAAGAAGACATTAGAGCTGAGCCACAGGTAGAAATTTCTGTTAAATGTGAATAGATCTACTTGATATATGGAAATACCAATACATTGTCAGATTCATATTGCAGCAGAAATTATCCATAGATCAGGATGTTTACTGAAACACTTTAAGACAAGTAAGGATGTAATCAAATTTAAAATTTTCATGATTCATGCATACATATTATTTATGGTACTTGTATTGCCAAGTTTTCAAACAGCCCACTCTCAATTTTAGCACACTCATGCTCCATTCATCACAAACTTGAACAAAATGCTACTAAGAACACTCAACAACCAGATATGTCAGTTACAATTTTATTTTCCACAAGAGCAATAATCTTCTAATTTTTCATTCTTTTGTCATCACTGAAATTATTGGGCAAGAAAATAAATGAAAAATAAATATGAAGCAATATTAGACAACCAAAATGCATGAAAAACAGGCAGTTATGAAAGATAGAACTGTATAATGGAAAAAAGAAAAGAAAATACTTTTATTGGTGTAGGCAAGTGAGTTGAAATGAATAGGAAGCTAAAGTTACATTTGATCACATACATTTATTTTCAAGAATTGTTGTGGAATTGCACTTTAATGGAGATTACTCATCAAGTCCACTGGATACATTATGTGCGTAGGTTCAGTGCTTCTGTAGCTCTTTCATTCTGTTGAGTGCACTACCAGCTTGGAACCACTCAATCTGAGTCTCATTGAAGGTGTGGTTCAACATTATTGTTTCTTGGCTCCCATTAGGATGTTTAATGATGCATTTCAGGGGCTGTTGGAGAAATTGGAGGAATATATTTTTGGACTTCCTATCATAAGTATGCATTTTGTTAAACCATCATTGACTCTGATGGTTTTTAGACATCTGATATCTTCTAAAACATTTACCACAAGAACTTGGGAACATTTAGTTTCTGAATTTAGGGGTCCACAAAATATGCCATGATTTATTCCTTCATTTGATCATTTAGCAAATCTTACCAAGTATTGAACCCAAAATATGCAAGGATCCAGGCACTGTACTACACTTGACAGAACATAGCATTTCCCCTAGGTAGGCCTCTTAAATTCAATATTTTACTTTAACCTGTTAATGTTAAGACACACCTGCCAAGAAATGTTGCTTTCCCCCATTTTAACATCCCTGCAATGCTTCAAATCTCAACAGTGCTCTCGAATGCTCCTGCATCAAGACCAAGGAACCTTAGAAGCACCACCTCCAAGTGAGTGTAGCTTCTTCAGCACATGAAGCATTGGCGAATTCCCCTGATCGGGGAAGAGAGGCGGGATATAAATCGAACAAATAAATAAATAAATAAATAAATAAATAAATAAATAAATAAATAAATAAATAAATAAATAAATAAGTATTCAGTTTCCGCTCTCAACACTGGATTTGAAAAAAAATACTTACGGTACATTCTTCCCCAAAATACACTATGTATTCTTTAAATTCATGTGTAACAAAATATTTTGTAGAAAGAGGAAAAAACATGGCTACTAGAGTGAAGAAATACTAGTCACAATATATGATATAGCAACATTTACATTTTGTCTATTTCTAAATATACTAGGGATATGTAAAGCACTTTGATTTAGTTTCAAACATGAAATTTCACAAAATTTCAAAACGTTCCATTTTGAATGTGAAACTGCTTCTGAGGTGTTTCAACTCCCAAACAGTCTTGAGACCTGTTCCAAGCCTGAGGTACTTCCAAAATGCATGGAACTCAAAACACCAGTTTTCTACCCCTAACAATAAAATGTTATCTTAGGAATGTTTTGTACACTCTTCTAATTTCCTGTAGATTTGAACATTTCCGAGAATTCAAGTGTATTCGCAGTATGGTTGTAATATTATTATTTATCCTTATTCTATACTCTTCCTCTTATTAGTATTATTATGATTATCATTATTCTGTTGCTTTGCACATATACTGAGAGCTTCTGCACCAGAGACAAATTCCTTGTGTGTCTAATCTCATTTGGCCAATTAAGGTATTCCATTTAATTTGATGTAAGTTGTATTTTTAATATGTAAAGTTCAGCAAAAAGTATTAATATATTTTCAAATACATCGTTGCATGTGTCAGAATCCTAAAATACAGTAGTTCATGATAAAGAAGGTACAACAAAATGAAATGGAGAAGGAGTAGGGCTGAGAGTTGGGACCATTTACCTTTCCGGGGGCAAAATCTTTTAGACCCACAATGCTTAGCTTGTCCACAGGATGGATCTTGTCATAATCAGCTGGATCAGCAAATGTTAGTGGCAAGAGTCCTTGCTTCTTCAAATTAGTTTCTGTTAAAAGATTTAAATTTAATATATTATAATGTACATTCCAGTAGACTATTGCAAAAAGCAAAACCTCAATGTTATTTGTGCATTTTGCAATATGCCTTGCATCTCATCGTCAGAAGTACCTTTAAATATTTATGAAATCAACTGCTTATCACCCTATGTATAGTCCTTCAGCTTTGCATATGCATCTAATTTTGTTAAGCTGATAGGAATAGTAGTTGTACTTACCACAAAGTAACATTTAGGTCACTGAAAGATGAAATTGATAGGAAATTAACTCCACCTCTTCAATGGCAGAGCTTAAGATCTTTTTCCTGCCATGTGCAGAAAACTCCATTCTTTCAATTGTATGCACTGACTTAATTTGAGTATTTCTAATTTCTTTATTTCATAATTCAAAATAAACACAGCAAAATAAACATAGCCTCCAGCAAAATAAATAGGAAAAAGTAACATTAAACAAAATCAAGTAATTTCCACACCTCTAAAGTATTTTGAGGTATACTTTTATGCCTTGTACACATTTAGCTTATGCCAGGTTTGTTCTCTGGGATGAGAAGAATCTGAGAAGAAACTGGGAAGCACTCAGTCTTCCATCCTTCTGAGGTGAGTAAAATGAGGACCCAGATTGTTGGGGGCAATATGCTGAGTTTGTAAACCTTAGAGAAGGCTGTAAAGCACTGTGAAACAGTATATAAGTCTAAGTGCTATTGCTATTGTTATAATAATTTGTGTTTGGTCGAACATATAATTCTTGGGCATAAATGCAGACATCCACTCTTACCACCAGCTTGCTTTGGTACAATATATATAGCTCCCTTCACACTGGGACAACCCTTGGTTCCCTGACCTAGCCAGCATTAGCACTAACAAATAATTGTCATCAACCGAAATATTAACAGGCTGTGTACTTTACTGAGGTACTTTTAAAAATGCTAAGATGAGATTTTAAACTCTGGACAGTTGAGGAAACCAGAAGGAATTGCAATGAATCACAATGAGAGAAGAGCATTTGAATTTACTAATACAAAATGGAACAAAATACTGAAGAATAATTGTGAACGATGGATCCATAAACTAATTTTAAAAATGTCTGACATTATGGATAGGCTGTGTTTGGAATGATATGGAAGAACTATACTGGATATATAAATTAAACCTGGACGATGCAACCTGGGGTATGCTTTCTACTTCTCCTGCTTTATATCTGAACTTTTCTTCCTTCCCATCTCTCCCTACCTCGTTTGATTGGTTATCTTGGGGTTTATGCTTGGGATTAGATCCTAAAGATTGGTTACCCTTCCCTTCCCTCTTTTTAGTTTAAAGCCCTTTGGATAAGCTGAGCCAGTCATTTTTCAAATACGTTCTTCCCGGTTATTGTGAAATGCGGCTCATGCCTTACCAGAAGCCCTTCATACAGATAATGCAGGCGGTGGTCTAAGAATTCAAAGTTTTCTTGGTAGCACTATCCCTCAAGCCAGTGGTTTATTTCTAAAATTCTTTCTTCCCTCATTGGATGTTGACTTTTCATTAGAAGTATCAATGAAAACATCACCCGTGTTTCTAATTCCTTAAATTTCTTGCTGAACTGCTATTAGTTTCTTTTTTCAGGGTCATTGTCATGTCATTAATCCCCACATGAACGAGCGGAAAGGGATAGTAATCTGTGGGCTTGATTATTTCATAAGGATCTCAGCCACATTTTTGATTTTGCTTCAGGGAGACAACATGCCTCCCTAGAAAGATTGACCAGTCTACATGCTGATTCAAGAGAATCTCCTATTATTATCAACATTTGCCTTTTTTTTCTTGGGAAAGTCTGGGCTACTTTTCTTGCTTGATGATGTCCCTTCTTGAGGTGCCTGCATGCTTTCTTTAAGGAGGAAGATATAAAATCGATTGCTTAGCTCCAGTGGAACTGCATTGAACTGGGCTAAACTAGGCAGCAGGTATAAGTATTGACAGCAATTCAATACTTATTGAAGGTAATAGGATTTACTCCTAAAGAATTTTACCATATTTAAATTGTTTTACATTTATACTACAATTAATAAGGCGATAACCTCATTCTCACTTTGTCTTGATATTTATTAAGAGTTTATTAACAACGCTTTATCTCTATCTCCACTGATGCATAAAGATATACAAGAAAGTCAAACTAAATATGAGTTCTGTTATTCTGGTGAGCAAAATATATTATACATCTAGTAACCTTCTAGTAGCAGCAGTTTTGCAGAAAGTGGTGGTCTTACCATGAATCCTGGCAAAGCTCTTGACAATAATGGCCCTTCCTCCTAGATGCCGTGGCTCCAAAGCTGCATGTTCCCGACTTGAGCCTTCCCCATAGTTTTCATCTCCAACAACAACCCATTTAACATTATGTTTCTGAAACAAACAAAATATTTATTCAATAGCGTAAATACATAAATTAGGTCAGGAAGCAAAGCAAAAGCTGTTGCTCTATTCTCTAAAACAAAATGTTAAGAACAATGAATGGTGGCATCTGAAAACTTACTTGAGGACTATGAAAATGGGAAAAACATACATCAAGTTCTATAATGTTGGAGGGAGACTAGTAACTGGTAAATTTCTAAAAATTTGTAAGTTGTCTTTCAAAAAACTTGTGTTGCCATCAGGGAAAGCATATGATACAGGTATATATATTTTTGTAAGCCACTGCCATTTTTTCCTCTCTCACAAAGCCATCAAGCCCACATTGGTCTGTGAATTTATAAAGAATGCGATCTGAATATCAGGATTGGGCAACCTCTGGCATTTCAGCAATACCATGGCCCTCTTGCAAAACTCTGCCCATATGTTCAGAGAAAGGCAGGATATGGAGCTTCCTCTACCTCTTCCATTTCTTAGACCAAGCTCTCAGGATCTTAGGTTGCAAAGGCCAGGCACTAAATATCCTCAACCTCCGACCCTCTGGTGCAGGACATTTCCAGACAGCAGCATAGGTAGAAGATTTCACTCTATCCCGTAACACATCTGGCCTGCTGGAGAACACCTTGAGAGGCCTTCATGTCAGATTTTGCTTTCAGCTTCCTAGCATTCTAAGAATAAACCAGTAGTGGCAGTGATTTATTTAATGTAAATGTAAATACCAAGGTAAGACATTTTCGTTCTCAAATTTGAATGCATTTAAATGTTTAGGCCTGTTATCTTGTATCAATTACTCTAGCGAAGTGGCCACAAGTGTAATTAAGGAAAATATAAATATAATAAAGTATTCACAGCTAAGAGAAGGGGCAGAAAAGTTCTCATACTGAGTTAGACCCAATTTAATATTCTCTATTTTAAGTGACAGTTATTCTAAGTTTTCTGACATAGCTTTTTCCCAGTGTTCCCAAGAGCCACCTAAAAAACAAGAGAAATTCTAATGACTGTCAAAGTCTCAGATCTACCCAGAACATTCACTATTTTCAGTTCTGGACTTCTGAGCATATGGTCTTTGGCCCCCACAGAGCATCTGAATAGCTGTAATGAAAAACAGTCTCTCTCTGCTGCTATACATATACAACGTACCTAAAATACAATTAAATTTCATAGCCTTACCTTGTAGTAACGGGCTGTGTCAGGAACAGGTCCAAACTCCTGTGTTAATGCATTTCTAACTGAGTTAGCCTTGTCATTTTCAATATTTATAGCTCCAATCAATAGATTGTTTGAAATGTTGTCCAAGTGCCCACGGAATTTGAGCCAGGGGCCTGCTGCTGAAATGTGGTCAGTTGTACATTTCCCTTTTACCTGAATCCAAGATAATTACAGACATTCAGTCTGCATAAAAAGAGTATTTTGACAGCATCAAGCAATTTTTAGGACCCCAACATTTATTTTATCCTATGGATCATTACCTTGTAGCATGAAGCAGCTTGCGTATCCCAATGAAGCTCTGAGCTATACCATTGGGAGTATACATTTCCAGAAGGGTCATCCATTCATCCATGACAGGCAGGCTATAGACAAGGGATCAAACTAAATATGATCCACTGGAGAAGGAAATGCAACCCCCTCCAATATTCTGCCAAGAAAACCAAATGGATATTCACAACCAAGATAATGTAAACATGATATGGAAGATGAGCCCACAAGATCAGATAGTATCCAGCAAGCTACTGAGGAAGACCAGAGGGAAAGTACGAGTAGCAATTACAAAAGACAAAAGAATGTGTAGTTGCTGATGTGCCAGAGACAAAAAGTAAGTTCTTTGCTGTAAATATATATAAATAAAAAACCCACTGGTATGCGGAATGTACAACCGTGAAGAGACAAACATGATGTCAGAGCAGAAACTCAAGATTCAACATTGATATTCAGGGACTCAACAAACTGAAGCAGATGGGAACGGGTCATTTCACATTAGAAGAACACCCGATCTTCTACAATGGACAAAGAAAAAAACAGAGAAGAAATGCAGCAGCTACTGTTATTAATAAAAGGTTGTCAGAGTCAGTACTCAGATACAACCCCAACAAAATGACAAAATACTAACAGTTTACATCCAAGGCAAGCCAAGTAGCATTATAGTGGATCAAGTCTGTATTCTGACCACATATGCAGAGGAAGTAAAAGCTGAATGATTCTATGGTAACTTTCAATGCTTTCTTGATGCAACACCAAAATGGATGCTCATTACAGGTACGAACATTGGGAATGAAATAGCATTTGGAATAATGGGAAAATGTGTTCTTTGTATGCAAACTGGAGCAGGAAACTTACTAATCCATTTTTCAAGACAATTAAGACATTTGCCTTCTTTCAAGAACCTAAAGTACAGGTTTACATACAGATATCACAGGATGAAAAATGCCTACATCAAATTGACTATGTAAGGCATCATGCTAGAACTCATGAGATTCTGAGTTCTAATCCCTCTTTAGGCATGAAAGCCGGATGGGTGATTTTGGGCCAGTCTGTTTCTCTCATTCTAACTCATTTCACAGAGTTGTTGTGGGGAAAACAGGAGGAAAAAGGAATATTAGGTATTTCTGCTGCCTTGAATTATTTATAAAAATAATAAATGTGGGATAAAAACCAATACATAATCTGCAAGTACTACTGCATTTAATCAGTAAAAAAGAAGATAAGTTGCTGTGCCTTGGGCTATAAACTTCCATCTGCAAAATTACAACTTATTAATGAAAACACAGTCATACCAATAAGACCAATAAGTAATATTTAATATGATTGTAGAGTGAAGGTAAAAATAAATTTAAATGGTTAGATTTGATACGTAAGAATGCCTGAAGAACACTACACTGAAATTGTGGTATCAGCAAAGATGAAGCAAACAAAAATATCTTGAAATAAAAGAAAGTGAAATTGCTGTCTGCTGACATATTGCAAACAGGACATATTTTCAGTGCTGAGGAAAGACAGAAAGCAAAAGACAACAGAAATAGAAGAAAAATTGTCCAACTGAATTCCAGAAAACAGCAAGAATCAAGAAGCTATACCTTAATGTGCAATGCAATGAAACTGAGTATAACAATCAAATGGGAAAGGCAAGTAATTTTTAAAAATTACAGAACCTTTTATACAATGGTTAGTGATTAGGAAAAACAAAAGCTCAACTGGAGAAACAAAGATGGCACAAATATATGGAAAATAAGAAAGTAAATAGTAAATATAAGAAAAAATAGCAATAGCAATAGCACTTAGACTTATATGCTTCACAGTGCTTTACTGCCCTCTCTAAGCAATTCACAGAGCAGCCTATTGCCCCCAACAACCTGGGTCCTCATTTTACCGAACTCGGAAGGATGGAAGGCTGAGTCAATGTTGAGCCATTCAGAATTAAATTCCTGGAGTGAACAATGGGTTAGTCTGCAGTACTGCATTCTAACCATTGCGCCATTACGGCCCCCCAAAATTGATGATGCAAAGACTTATTCAATTAGTTAAAACAGTGGAAATTGAAGATAAATGGCGCTAAAAATATCATTATACATAGAACTTCAGTTGTTAATGAACATCCAGCTGAATTGCTTAAAATTTTGTAAGATACTGCAATCAAAGTGCTACTTGCAATTTGCAAGTGAATATGGAAAACAGCAGCGCCCAAGGCACCCGAAAGGATAAATTTATATTTCAATTCCAGAAAAGAGCAGTGCTAAGCCATGTTCCAACTATGAAACAACTATATTTCTCTCAGATAGCAAGATAATGTCCAAGATTTTACAATTCAGACTGGAACAAGAAGTGCCAGATGTAGAAGTGCCAGAAGAGAAAGGGATCCTCAAGATCACATTGCAAACATTCTGTAGACACTGGAAAAGGTAAGAAACTTCAAAAAAAGATTTTGCTTCATTAATTGCATGTAGTCCACAACAAATTGCAGACACCCTTGGATGTATCAAGTATTGTGTATGTATTATGAAATGTGTGGATGTGTTATGACAAAGAAGTAACAATTTGAAAGAAATATTAAAGCAACTATATGATTCAAAATTGGGAAGGAGAGCAATGTAGTTGTATTCTGTCACTACATAATTGGACCAATACACTTCAGTTATTTTTGTTCCTTGCACTAGAAATGATTTATAAAACCCTATGTGAAACAGAAAGTTTAGCTATTATCAAATAATTGCACAAAACAACTCTTCAGATTTATCTGTTTGCCTCCAGTTCTTACCTTTATGAGGATCAGCATATCTTCCAGGTTCTTGCCATTCCACTTGTCAAAGGGCTCAAGTAGTTGCAAACGTTGGCTAGTGGGGCTCACATCCACATGTTGGCTACTACCATCCTTTGGAGGATACTGATAGGTATCCTGGCCTGGATCAAATTCCTAACAGAAAGTAGGAAAAAGTGACTGTAAGGAGGGAAGGAATATTATTTAGAAAGGGAAGGCAAAGACTAAACGTTGGGTGCACATTGCATCTTGTATATATCAAGAAGCCAAATAAAGACTTTTACCACTTGAATCATTTTGCTCTAGCATCCTCAAGTACTGTTTGATTCAAATAATTTTCCTTTCTCCCTCCCTTTATTGAAAGCTAAAATTACTACTCTTCACCTATCTCACTTCAATGTAATATCATTGTTAATGGGGATTACAATTTATAAGGTATCTGTGGAGTACTTTATGTTTTAAACAGCTGTACTTAAGTGCTACATAGTTAGCCTACTTCCCAAACAAACAAAATTATATTGCCATACATCTAGTCAATGAAACTCTGTAGGGTAGCCAGAAAATTAAAAAAAAACATAATAATCAAAATACAGTAAAAAGAATCAAATTAATCAATTCTTTAAAAAATAGTTCCTTGCCAATACACCACACACAAATACACAGCTCCATTACCATCCTCATCCCAGTGCCTGGGAGAAAAGCCAGGTTTATAGCTTTTCCAAAAGCCAAGAGGGTTATAACCATCCAAATCATTGGAAGGAGGGTGTTCATCAGGGAGTCACCATGACAGAGAAGACATGCTTCCTAGAATTTCTGAAGATTAAGAAAAAATAAGTACCAATTTTGGCAACTCATCAGCATCAGGTGGCTCAAGCTTAAACTTCTTTCCATCTGCTCCTGTCAGTAAATCAAGCTCCGGATTAAACTTCAAAGAGCCAGCAAGTGCCAGGGCTGTTACTATCTGGAAAAGGCAATCCATTATCAGTAAAAAAAAAAGATTTCATTTCTGTCTTTTTATTTCCAAGTAATAGCATGCTAAGTATTTTTGTAACCACCATCCACTACTCCCACTAAAACCCTGAGATTGTATGAAAAGAAATACCTGATTGGAGAACACTATTTGTAGCATGAGGTTCAAGTACTGAATGAGCAAAATTGGAATAGAGGTCCAGAGTTGAATAAACAATCTTAATTAAATAAAGGCCTCTGAGAAAAGGAGGCAATTGAAATACATTCTTTCTGTAATATAGGTAGTCCTCAGTAGTTCATTCAATGCTGGTTCAATAGTGAACATGATGGTTATGACCAGTCATCAGAATTCCAGCTTTTCAAGCACCCTTTATGGTCATATGATCTTAATCTGTGTGCCTAGTAATCTGTTCACACTTAGGGACAGTTGTCAAGTGCCCTGCGATTATGTGGTCACCATTTGCAATCCCCCAGAAGGGGGACGGCCAGAAGGAAATTCACTGCAATTCACTGGTGTAAGTCTCCCCCTGCTTGGGTACCTTCACCAGCTGCTCTGCACTAATACCAGGCATTTGCATATACCCTTATGCATCCTTCCTGGCACAGCTTCCCTGACATTCATGGCACCTCATCCATACCTCCCCAACCCCATTATGTGACATGAGTGCAATGTCACACCAGACATTTGCACATCCTACCTGACTTGTGTAGCACTTTTCACATATCCTTCCCAACCCACTGGACAATTTTCAAATAGTCAGCCCTCCCAAACAAGCCAGACAGGAAATATAACCAGGTAAGCTACTTCTGCTTCACTGAAAGGCTACATTCTCAGAATCTTTGCAAGACTGAAAGTACTCTCCCATATATATTTTTATAGCCTGAGAACTTAATGAGGGGGGGAATCCCTTCTGAGCCTCTTCTTCCTGCCAACTTGCAGTTGCAGGCTATGACCTTTTATATACCTTTTCCTAAACAGTGTATCTTCCATCTCTGAAGGTCATTGCCACATATTATTACATTCACTGACTTGCACCCTTCCCAACTTGCACATTTCTCGTGCACACCTTGACCCCTTTCCTACCCCACAGTGCTTTTCAGCATCTGCTCACATCCTTCCTGACATGCACCCTTTCCAACATTAGCAGCCTGTCTTGTGCATCTCCATACACCCTCCTGACCATCTCATGTGCACCCTCATGCAGACTTCCTATCCACACAGTGGCCCTCATGCACTCCCTCACACCCTTGTGTACCCTCCCCAGCCCACACATTTTGCACTAAGATTCTGACTCTTCCAGCATTTCTTGTGCATCCTCCTCAACCCTCTCTTGCATCTTTCTCTTGCTATGCTTCTGTAGGCCTGGGACTAGCAACTTGCTGTTGGCTTCCCCACTGACTTTGGTTGTGGGAAGCCAGCAAGAAATTGCCTTGCCTAACGACCATGGAATTCAGTTAACTACGGCAACTGGGACTGCAAGGATTGCCATCACTAAATAATGCAGTTGTGCTTTATAACTTCATTGCTTAGTAACAGAAATTCTGGCCCCAACTCTTGTCGTAAGTAAATGACTACCTGTGTACACAATGGATTTGTATGGTTTTAGCTTAGTGTGGTGTGTGAAACTATGCTAAGCAATTTGTGTTTAATGTCCTGTCATATACTATACCTCTGGAGAAGTTACAAATGCATGTGTCTCAGGGTTGGCATCATTACGACCAGTAAAATTTCTGTTATAGGATGTAACAATTGTATTCTTTTCACCTTTTTTAGTATCTTTTCTGCAAAGGAAGAAAGTTTGTCCAATGATTAAAAAAATTATCCTACAATAAAGGTATGAGCAAGTCATTGTTAACTTCCTAAAATTTATGTTATTTAAAGCTAATTCTCCTAAAAATTCATAGAAAAAAATCCTATAAAAGCTGAGTAATTGGACAAGAAATAATCTATTCAAATAAAACACTGTCTATAGAATGATGTAAATGAACAAAACCCACACAAAACCCATAGGAAGTCCTCCTACCCAAAATCAAAGGGATGTTACAACCTCAACTTACATCTTTTCATGTTAGCTTATATTAGAAAATACATAATTCTGCTAGCCATTTTAACTATTTGCTCATAACTATGGTATCATGAAACTAAGGATGAAAATATTCATAGAAAGTGCAACATATACTGTACGTATAGATTATACCTATCAAAACTACTTACAGAATCAAATTATTAGTAGGAGCCATAATTAAAAAAGAAATGACTTTAGTTAGCTGTAAACTACTTTGAGAAGGAGGCTATTCAGGATGTACACAGAAATACCAGCTAATTTGAAATACAGGTAATTCTTGACTTACCACCATTCATGTAGTGACTATTTGAAATTACAACAACACTGAAAAAGTGACTTCTGATCAGTTTTCACACTTTATGATCACTGAAGCATCCCACAGTCGTGTGATCAAAATTTGGGTGCTTAGCCACTAGCATACATTTATGACAGTTGCACTGTCCCAGGGTTATATGATCATCATATATAACCTTGTCAACCAGCTTCTGGTGACCAAAGCCAATACCAATAGCAACAGCACTTAGATTTATATACTGCTCCATAGAGTTCAAAGTAAAAATCATTCCTCAACTAATTTACGACTGGTTGCTTAGCAACTGTTGAAAGGTGCTACAAACCCCCTGCACCCAAATTACTCATGACCCAATTCCAAAGCTCCTTTGGTCATACACCCCCCATGGTCACGCATGTTGGGGTAACCAGCAAGCATTTACAGCCAACTGCAGCATTCTGTGGTCACATGACTGCAATTCATGACATTTTTGCCCAAAAACAGCATTTACTTCTATTTTTCAAAAAAACACCCCATTAGTGAACAATGGGCTTGTTTAATGACCAGAGATTCACTTAATGAACACGGTGATTTGCTTAACAATCACTACAAAAAGTCTTGAAATTGGGTTAGTTATATGGGTGACTCACTTTAAGACTTACGATTGTAATAGGCTCCATTATGGTTGCAAATCAAGGACTACCTATATACTGTAACTTAATACACGGATTAGTATCATATCCAAAATTGGGTTTCTCTATTCTTAAATCACTTTAGTTTTACAAAACATTTTAAATTACAATACATTCTTAACAACATAGACTGAATTTGATGTAGGTTGTAATCTTATTTGATTATTTACACTAGGATGTTTGACTCAGAGTTTAATAGCAACTTTTAAAGTTATTCATAATTAACTAATGATATACTGAAAATGTATAGTTTAGCAACCACAAGTGTCCTCATTTAGCAACTGTCATTGGTTCCGGCAAAATGATCACTAAACAAGGATCTCTGGTTGCTGTTGCTTCATTTAGAATTAGATAAAGTTCTATCATGCAATAACACCAGTATACTCCCACTCCAGTTTATGTTGCTATCAGGTACAGACATTTGGTTTTAAGTGTAGCATATTGATTGGAAATTGGTTTTTTACTACTGTTTACTATTTATTATAGCTGTAATTATGAATAATCAATTAACAAGTCAGTTGCAAAACAAGGATTACCTGTAACTTTTATAAATTCCTTTTTAAATTTTTGTTTATGTATTTTCTTTACTTTGTCTAATAAAAAATAATATACCGGTACTTATTTCTGATGGGAAATCAACAGTTTGTCTATTTACCTGTCCCACTGGCCTATGCAGGGCCCACATGCATTAGCAAGAACCACTCCACCAACTTCACGCAAGATTTTTGACTGAAGGAGACAGAAAACAGAATTAGACAGCAGACGAGGTGCTGGTCTTCAATCTGATCTTTAAAAAAGCATATTCCAACTCCAAAAAGGAAAAAGAATACTTACATATCCATCTCTTTCAATTGTGGCCCGTATCTGCTCTGAACCGGGTGTAATAGTGAACTGAGACTTGCACTTAACACCATGACTTAGTGCTTGTTTTGCCACTGCTGCAGAGCGCCCCATATCCTCATAGCTTGAATTAGTGCAGCTGCCAATCAGACCTGTGCAGTGAAGAAATATCACTAGCAGATTCTTTTAAACCTTACCCTGCTGAAAATACTTTTTCTTCCACTAGAAGAGTTATCCATAATTTTTGCATGGCTCTAGCATTTCAGAGTGAGATTAGGGGAAAATATTGAGTATTCTGTCATATCAATTTAAATTAAATGGCACAAGCTACTACTTAAGAATAAAATGAAGACGTGTAGTGAATACTTTCATTTTCCAAACAGTTTAAATAACTTTGTTAAATCACTTTAAATATATAATCACAACAAGATCATTGAGCCTATAATAAACAATGCAAAAAAAGTTGGTTCCACTATATTACAGTAAGCCAATATTATTTTTTCCAGATATTGGCATGGCAGAATAAAATACATTATACAAAAAATGTTTGAAAGTAAAAGAAATGTTAATTGACTGTTAAGGTGGAGAGGAAAGCTAACCCTAAAAAGAAGAGTCATCTAGATAAAATCCTACTCACCAACTCGAATATCCACTGGCCATCCCTTTTTTTCTGCCACAGAGCCAATCTCTTCTATTGTATGTGCCAGATCTGGAGTAAAAGGCCCATTGATAAGGGGTTTCAACTTTAGGGAAGAAAAAAATAGGCAAATATTTGAGAACACTCTAAAGACCATTATAAGAACACAATTGGTTTTTTTTGTAATACCTCAATGCATGAATTGCATCGGGATATGGCATATTTTTAAAATGTTCTTAAACAGGCTTCTCAGCAACAAAGATAAGCAAAAAATGAACACACATAGCAGAATCCAGACCCCCTTCTGTTATTTCTTTAGCTTTCTTCAGAAGCTAAAGGAATGACTTACCTCACTGAGATTAATTTCAATTAACTGATCATAGGAACAGCCAGGATCAGGTTTCAAATGCTCTTGGAATTCATCTGCCACATTAGCAATTTCTGAAAATAGAGAAAGAAGAGGATAGATCAGAAAGAGAAAAATTTATTATGATCACCTGTGAAGAAAGAATATTTTTTCTAAAATTATCAGACAGGACTCACTCAAAATATGTTTGTACGAAAACATGCAAGCTAATACAAAGTACATTAATATAGGCAGTTTTTGACTTACAACTGCAACTGGGACCAGAATTTCAATCATAAGTTGTGACAGTTGAAAGTTGAGGCAGAAACATAATTAGATACAATTATTTTTACCATTTTGTTGGCAGTCATTAAGCAAATCACAGGATCATAAATCCGAATCCATTCTCCTGAATGGGAGGGTTTTCTTGGTCAAAAATGGGCATCTCCATCACAAACCATGGCCACCTGACTGCGTGACACTGCAACCAGTCATCAATGTGAGACAGTTGCCAAACACCCAAAATGCAGACATGGGACTGTGGGGGGAGGTAACATTTTACAAAGGCCAGAAGTGTTTTATGGATCATAAAGCACCCTTTCTAAGGGTGTTCTAACTTCAGATGGTTGTTAAATAACTAGTTGAAAGTTGAAGACTACCTGTAGGGGTAATCCAAATTTTGGTCAAATTAAGTAAGTTGTATATAAAGGGTAATCACATAATAAATGCAAACCTGAAATTAAACTATTTTAGCACTTCCCAATCTCTTCAAATATTTTTCAATCTTTCTGCATTTATACACAAAAATACAAGTAATTCTTGTTTAACAACTGCCTTGTGTAAGTGGCCATTTGCAGTTACAATGGTAACGAAACAGTAACTTTGCGACAATCCTCACATTTATGACCTTTGCATGTCTGTAAAGCAAAGAAAAGGTAAATTAAAGCTCATAAGCATAGTCCCTGTTAAACTTAGAAATCATTCTGCTTAACAACTGAGCTGCAGGTTCCAGTAGTACTTGCTAAATGAGGACTATATGTATGTATGCATTATTATACCACTATCCAAACTGTTGAATATTCATTTTTTTAAATAAAAAGTTTTATTATTTTCAAAATAAAAACAAAACATATCTTATGTTCATACAATGTTGTTTGGTTACATTTATATGCCAATAATTATCACATCCAGTTTCCTTCCATATAGTCAATACATTTCATAGTTTAGAAGGAAAAAGAAGGATAAAGGAAGACGAAAAAGAAACATTTTTCTTTTAATATCTCTTCAACATTATATCTCTAGTTTCACCCTAAAATTCATAGACCCTTATTATATATCAAATAAGTGTATGCATTGCATCTTTAAATTCATTTGTTGGGAAAAATCCTCCATTCAGCTTAAAATACATTTTTTCTTATTTATCATTCATTAAATTCTGTCAATATTCTTATAATAAGTATCTTTAACATAATTTCAAATCTTAAAATCTCTTTGATACCATCTGTATTTTAACCATCTTAAATGCATTTCAAAAATTTATACAGCTTATCAGGACAACAAAGTACAAAAAACTCGCCTAACTGATAAAATTAATTCCCCCCTATTAATTTATAGTGCATACTGTCTTACTAACTTCATTTTATACCATTACATTGTTTATCCTTCATCTCTTCTTTTTCTTTTAGAGAGGTCTGTTCCTCTCCTGATCCCTGCCTGTTTTTCAATCTCTCTCTGGGTTCTGGCTTTTCTATTCTCTTTGTCTTCCTTAGCCACCTTTTTCATTAAATTCATCTTTGTTGTGCTATTGAAATCTCGGGTTCCAATTTGAAAGTCCTTTTGTCCTTTTCCTTGTTCTTTCTTAGCCTTGCTGCATTCTTGCTCTTTGTTCTTATCCCAAAGAAAATACGATTTTATGTCTCTTTTTTGCTTCAGTCACGTCGGCGCCATTTCCTTTTCCTGTTCACCCTCAATCCACTTCTCTCTCTCTTCTACCTCCACCACTCCTTGTTGCACTGATTGTTCCTTCTGCCAAGTGACGCCTCCATTCCCTCTTTTCCAATCGTATCAATTAATCCCAGCATTTTAGTTTGCCTCTCGCAAAACAACTCACGAATCGATTCTAAATTGCTCAATATCAGTGCGCAGCACTCTCTCGTAGTCGCGGAGTCCGCTCCAGCAACCATGGGTTCCATTTAGCTTGCAAATACTAATCCAATAGTCCAGCTTTTCAGCAATAAAGTTCAAATCCAGCGTCTCTCACCTCACCCGTCTGCGTCCTACACAATGTTGTTTCCAGTTCAAGAGCCACAGAGCAGGTATCGAACCTTTCTCTTTTATAATAATATTGTGTCAATCAAATTTCGCTGCTAGCCCACTTTCTGCAAATTACTACTTAATTATAGTCCTGGGGTTTATTCCTCTCAGCTGTTAGTTATTACCTCACCCAATCCAGCACATGGTTTGGATTTCCACCTCTTCCTCCAGGACTTTATTTTTTCCCGGGATGGTTATGACTAGTTGGCAGCCATATTAGCCGCCGTCCTGCCAATCCTGGCTTCAGGGAAAATCCAAGGCAGGGAGGGGATATGCAGATCCTCTCTACCCACCTGGAGGCTGCCCC
>JANHGC010006776.1:273918-285124 GCA_027560395.1 Boaedon fuliginosus | reverse complement strand
TTCTTTAGGAGCCCTCAGACGGCAGGCTTGGAACAGAACCGCGGAGCTCGCGAATACAGTGTCCAAAGACACCGGAAGTCAAACTGGATGTCTTTAATATTCATTTTTCATTACCATCATCTCTACGAAGCAATTGTTAAACCTAAATTTATCTCTGTTTCCCAGAAGGGAGAATAGTGAAAACAAATAACAGCCTTTGGTAAAATCTGACCACTCATCAAAGGTCTTACCAGCACGTCCAGTCTTGGATAAATATGTCTTCATGCGGTGATTGTAAGGGAAGACTGAAGTAGTTGCACCAATCTCTGCTCCCATATTACAGATAGTTGCCATTCCTGGAGTTGAAAGACATTCAGACAAGTGAAATTGAAACCCAAAGTAAATACCATTCACAAATTAGTTTTCTCACAAAAAATGTTTTACATAAACAGAGGAGGTAAATAGCATTTTATGTATTTTAATTAAAAGCAATAACTCTTAAGGCCAAAACTGCTGAATTCCATTTATAATTTATATTTAAGTATAATAAAATATTTATTTTTCTGGATAACTACCCTAAATTGTTAACAAATGAAACCAAAATACCACTGATATTCTCTCAAGTCAGTAGTTCAATGACAGTATTGAACTGTTGTTGGTTGATTCAAGTTTTATGCAACTCAGCTTTATAATTATTTTCTAACGGACATAATAAAGGACCAGCATACAGCAGCACTTCTCATAACACAGTTGATCCATATGGCTTGATGGCTGTCAAGTTTTTCCCTCCATAGATTACAAAAATTATGCATTTTAGTCCAGAGAAATAACACACTGTAACATCCGTAACAGTCCATCATCAATGATCAAACATTCATTTTCATTGATATGAAAAGATTGTTCCTCACCTGTACAAGAGATGGAATCCACACCAGGCCCATGATATTCTATGATGGCTCCTGTACCACCTTTCACAGTAAGTATACCAGCCACTTTAAGGATGACATCTTTTGGAGAACTCCAGCCTGATAGCTCACCGGTTAATTTTACTCCTATCACCTGAAAACCACCAATGAAAATAGATAATATCATTTAGATTAAATAAATATTCAGTTCCTGAATATAAATATTGTGCAATATTTTACAGTAATTGTAAATGCAGAAATAAGAAATAAGATACGCTTGGAATGAAAAAAAATCAATTGCTGTTAAGGCTCTCAGGTTTAGCACAGCGGTCAGTAAGAATAGGGAAATGACCAAAACTTCAGAATTGCCCCATCATAGCCACATATTTAGCAATGTAGCACCTCCATTTTGAAAAAACACTTTTGTGTTCATATAGTCCCATTTACTGGATGAAGAAACATTTTTATTCTTCTCTAATTTACCTTTGGACATTTAAGCTCCCAGGCGATTCCTGCCATGACATCAACTGCATCAGCACCACCAACTCCAATACAGATTCCACCCAATCCACCACCATTGGGGGTATGGGAATCGGTGCCAATAAGCATAACACCAGGATAGGCGTAATTCTCCAGAATAATCTGAGACAAATAGTACAATGTATTTAAGCAAAGATGAGCAAACTAACATTTCAACATGTTTTAAATTTCTAGTACAAAAGTAGGATCAAAACTGCAGAGTTTGTTATAATCTTAAAAAAAAAAAGTTAATCATAGAATAAACTTAACATTGCAGTAAATAAGATTATACCACCCCTTTCCAACCTGGGATTCCTCCAAATATGGGGACTTCCAAATCCCCCAGCTAGCATGGTGAAAGTTTGAGAATTAAAGGGCATGCATCTGGAAGGCATCCAGTCACTGGAAGGAGTCTACTTTTCTTAATTCCTTGCAATCTTAGAATTATTATTTAACTATAATGATCCTCAAAAATCCAATGGTAAAAATAACTAATTTAAAAGTGAAGCCCAGTGAAGGTTTATTTATTTGACATTTGGCCCATCACAAATGTTCCTACAGAGTAACACCAAGCAATCAAGAGATAGTAACCCACAGTGAACAAACAGTAACTTCATCTTGTTTACATTCATCCTCAGCCTGTTCTACCCCATTCATACTCTCACAACATTCAGAGACACTGGATCAATAATAGATAGCATTTCTTAAATGTACACCCCAAGGTGGCGATGTACAATTGAGCACCATCAGCATATTGATGATACCACACTCCATTCAATGACCTCTCCCAGTGCCTTCATATAGAAGACAGGGGGAAAGGGGATTAATCTTTGTAATTCTCCCTAAAGGAGCGGCTGTGTGGCAGAACTCTCATTCCCACAACTTACCTATTGAGGAAGGAATAGGACTACTGCAACATGGCTCCTCAGAGTGGCAACCCCTTCTCATAGTCCAGAAGGATACCATGTTGAGGATACTGAAGGCTGTGAAAGGTCCAATGGGACCAGGAGGTGCTTATTCCCCTCCAATCCAGACCACAGCAGAGATAATATATCAGAGGGACTAATATTATCTTAGGCCCATGCCTTGGCCGCACTGGAAAGATCCAGATAATCTGCTTCTTCTAGAATGTGCTATAGCTGAACTCCAAACAGTCTCATTATTTTCTCCAAAAGGAAGATCAGAGACAGAGCAATACTTAATTATTGCAGATGTAACCAGGAAGGACCTCTTGACATGATCTCCTTAATGGATACTGATGTTACCACTTTTCACAGTGTGAAGGACTTCCCAGAAACAATGTGTCACCCTGTTCTAAAGAGCCAGGGGTAGGATTCAATCCCACAAATGGCCAGGGTAAATCTCAAGAGCACCCTATTGACTTAATCAGAGTTCACAAGACAAAACTGATCTCAGGTGAGAGTTCTAGCTCCAAACACAATGGATTTATTAACCCATGTGAAGCAGGATTTTGCTGAACCTGAATCATTTTGTCAGCAAAATGCCACGTTGCATTGTCAAGGCAGAGAGAAATCTAAATGCTACCCTTTAAGGTATAATAGAGTGGGTGGCTATAAAAAATTAATAATAATAAAGATAATTTATTTAAGAGGGAATTTGCCACTCTAAACAATACACAATCTGCTGATACAATAAGAGAGAAGTAGTTAAGCTTCTACTATTTTATCACCATGGAGTAAACTTAAGATATGCTCAGATAGTTTTACTTTTAAGTTTTCTTGCACCAGCAATCCAAGTCACTTCATTTCCTCAGAGTCTTGAAAAACGAAGGAGTTGTCAAAAAAAAAAAAAAAAAACCAAGAAAAATCACTCTCTATCCAAGAGACACTTACAAGCTCTGACTCAGAAAAATATCATTTAATTTGTGGAGAAGGAAAATCTAGTGTTCTTCAAAATATTGACTTTCAATAATTCATCTCAGTAGGAAGAAAACATGTAGCAAGTTCCCTGATTAGTTAATTAGATTTGAAAGACAAAAAACCAGCACTATATTTTAAGACATTGGTGCCACTCACAGAATTATGACATTCTACGTAATTAATTAGTTACTTTTTTATCTCTTTGAACAGCAGCCAGGGAATTTTCTGAAGTTGGGGCTGAAGTCCCAACAGTTAGTCAATCAATATTCAGAATAGTAAGTATCCAATTTCGCACAAATTAACTTCCTTTGTCTCTAACCTTGTCTAGTTTCCCCTTAACAAAGAAAAAAGTTTACCTGGTGAATAATTCCTGAACCTGGTTTCCAGAAACCCACTCCATATTTGGCACCTGCTGTGGCTAGGAAGTTGTATACTTCTTGATTAATATCCTGTTTATGTGTACAAAATAAAAGTACGTTCATTAAATATATTCATTTGAGCAGGACTGGCTTAACTATTCAGGAAAAACCAAGTGACAGTTTCAATTGCATGCAATTTCATTAGTATTTCAAGAGTTTCACTTCAGCACACTTCTATGGCAAGCATTTTAGAGAGGATACATCAGGGGTTTCCAAATTCTCAGAATGCCTGATCAAAAGACAAAGCTCTATTGATTGTGTGGTTTTCTTGATAACGAAAGTGGTTTGCCTCTGGCTTCCTTCCTGGGTGTCTTTTTCAACTTTATGACCTAATCCATAATGTGGATTTCCCATCCAAGTACTAACCATAAACAAGGTATCATAAATTATTAGAATAATGTTTTCTCCTCCTATAATGAACTGATGTCTATTCATCAAAATATCTTCTTACTAAATACACCAGAAAGGAGGAATGTGTGTTCTTAGGGAATAAGCAAAGATAAACAGTAATCTGTATGTTAAATCTTGGACATCTATTGAGATGGAATCTAGAAATGAAAGGATTTTCCTCTATAATGAACTGGCTGAAGCTTTTAAAATAGTATTTACAACAACTCAAGGGACTTAACTAGAATAGAGTACATTCACACGGTATGATTAGGTGCAATGTCATCCTAACTTATTATATGCCAAATAGCTGTCTTAAAAGTGCAGCTGCAATTTTTATTCTATTGCCATGGAACAGACAAAAAAGAGGGAAGAGTTTCAAAACATTCAAAGAAGTTCAAATGGCAGCCGCCTCGAGTTCCCCTTGACCGGGGAGGAGAGGCAGGGTATAAATCTAATAAAATAAAATAAAATAAATAATAAATAAATAAATTAGAATTCAGTAAATAAAGTCCATAGAGAGGAATATAATAAAAAATGGAAATTAACTACCGAAAAGTTGCTAAATAGACAATTCCTGAACAGCAATTGAATAGAGAACACAAAGGATTTTATAGGATCAATTTTGCATTTGTTCTATCTTTGGTCTTTGCAAGATAATTCTCAAATACAGAGCCTGAGACAGGATAGACTACAAGTTTATCTTTCAAGCCACAGCTTTCCAAAACAACTCATGTGAAATAATTATCTTATAGTGTAGGAATCAAAAGTAAGGTGGGCAATATTTCATGTTAAATTTGAACCAATTATTTCACTGTAGGCTAAATAATATTGACCTTTGCTCTTCGAAGATCTTTTTCACCACCTAGCTGAGCTTCAATAAGGTGATCACAGTGGATAGTTGAGGGTACTGCCACCTTAGGCAACCCACTACTGATGAACTGCAGCATGGCCATCTGGGCAGTGGCATCCTGCATAGCTACACGATCCGGTCGCAGGCGCAGATACGTCTTGCCCCTCTCAATAGCCTGATTGACAGGATCATCTAAATGGCCATATACAATCTTTTCTGACAAAGTAAGGGGATGGTCCAGTCTGTTGGGTAGAAAAGGCAAGGAATATATATTTCAACTCATACATGTTATTCACATCACAGATTTCAAACATAAGAATTTTAATGCGAGTCTGAAAAATCCTTCCTGTAACTGTACAGCAATACCTGGTTAAATGATCACCACTGGAGACAAAGGCAACAAAGAAACTGTACAATCTAATTTTATTTCTAAGCGTATTTTTTTATTTCAGCGTTAATGTTACATACCATTGCTTAGATTCATACTTTAAATGGGAAACTCAACATCTGTCTATGGCTTATACTAGTTAAAGAAGTAATAACGTTTTTGAAAACCTGCACCCAAAATCAAGCTAACTGGTTTCAATGATCCTCCTCTTGAAATATTATGCAATAGGCATTTCTGCCTGAATCTTGTGAGAGAATGCCATAATCCAGCATAGGGCTGTCAAACTCTCAGCCCACAGGCCAGAGACATCACGCGCTGGCCACACCCACACCTGGTTTAGTGCCAGGGAAACATGATGCCGCCATGGCAACGTGTGTTTGACACCCCTGATCTAGTACAATACTGTTTCACAGGGTTTCAGCGATTTAAATTTGCAATATTTATTTAGGTACTGTGTTTTCCCGAAAATAAGACCCAACAGGAAAATAGGCCCTAGTATAATTTTTCAGGATGCTCGTAGTGTAAGCCTTATCCAAAAATAAGCCCCATTTAAGATTGTCAGCCAGACCGACGCATTTACCGTAGTATCATATTTACCTGAAAATAAGGGAAACTTATTGGAAGTTTAACTGGAAAACAAGCCTTAATATGCCTTTTGGAGCAAAAAATAATGTAAGACTCAATCTTACTTTCAGGGAAACACAGGTAATCAATATGTATACCTATAGGCACTACTTAAAGATTGTCATGAACACCCTGACACCGAAGCTGTTGTATGTCAGCATAACAATAGCTTGTAAACATCACAGATAACAGTTGTACTTATCCAAATGAGAAATGGAAGGAGAGGAAAAAATGCCTGATCATAGATAAACATATTATGTCTGTATTGGTTATTAAAAAGATTTGACTTTCAGTTTTCTTAATTTCCGATAAGTATCATTTTTTAAGAATAAAATTAGCCCTTTATTTTATGTTAATAAGTATTTTATTAAGGGACCCACAGAGAAAAATATCTTTAAAGTACATATAAATGTAAGATGTACTTTTTTATTTTTCCCTTAGAACTATAAACAATGAAACAGTTAATGCAAATATTCTCATGCCCAGATTTGCTATCACCAGTTTAAAAATACAAAGCAGTTATCCATACAGAAGAAACTTTCAACACCCTCTAATTATCTCTACAAAGTTCTGTCCCAAATATCCTCAATTTATTTAATTATAAGAATACTCAAAACACTATGATGGATCAAAGGTTCAGCATTCTGTTTCAACAGCATCAAATTACATATTTATTTAGAGCATTTATGCACTATACTTCAACTGCAAAGCTTCCCAGTGCAGCTTACACACACACACACACACACACACACACACACACACACACATATACACATAATATAAATGTATATATATTTAAAAATACTGTCCTAAGGTTTATAATTGAAAAAGAAATACATATAAATTAAAAAGAGGGGGATAGGACAAGAATAAGAAAACTTGGGTTATCACTTCTTAATGTTTCACTGAGCTCCGCATTTCTCTTTGCTTTAGTTTGGTGGAATGGCTAGTTAATTATGAAGGAGAAGCAAAATGCACAGATCTGGATTTGAGGTTAGGTTGATTATATGGTTGCTTTCTTTCTCTCCCCCATTATTACAGCTGAGAAGCCCCAAACCGGGATACTGGTAAAACCCTATTATTAACAATCCGCAATCCTTTTACTACCAAATTGTAGAATTCAACTTTTTCTGAATCTTCCATTGCTCAACTTCAGTAAATGACTCAGGTTTTATCCACCATTTTTATATCTTGTCTTATAAAATCTGTATTATATCTACTTTCGGTTGCATTTTTCCTAAGCAAACATTCCTAAGCAAAATATTGTTTCAGACTTTTTCTACATCTATTTACTTTCTATTCTATAATACTCTTTTGGGCTACAACAAGAACAGTATATTATTTTCTAAGAACTGTCACATCATAAAACCGCATGGTAACATTATCATACTGACAGTTACGGTATTTTAGATTGTCTGTAACATCCCACCATAGTATTTGCCTTTTTCAGAACTACTGAATGATCTACTATTTTCATTGAGCTATCCACAACTCCAGAATCCTTTTCCTGAACACTTCCTAGGCCTGTTCAATAGATAAGGTAGATCAATCTGCTTTATAACTGATTACTTCAAACTGCATTAACCATTTCCCTGAAATTTAATTTTATTTACAAGCTTGATATACTAAGCATTCTGAAAGTACTCTAAAATCTTAGCAAAGAAGTTGATTCCAATGCTACAAGATTTATCCTATACTCCAGATTATCATTAACAGCATGTTTCATCAAATTACCTGATAGGGTGATAAGGAAATTAGCCTGTACTTCCCTGAATCTTCTATGAAAACAACTGGCATATTTTGGTCCTTGGGAATTGAAGCCTAGCAGATAAATTACACAATGAAGCCTTAAAAAAAACCACATTCTTCAGTGTAATAACAGCATATCTTCTCCATTCTTACCTTTTCCGAACAATGTTGATGTTTTTTTCAAGTTGTTCATACTGTACGTATTCATTAGGCTCAAACTGGCTCATGGCCACTTTGGACCGTTGGCATAGAAGGGTAGATACATGGTACCTTCGAACTCCTTTACTTAACAGTTGCTAGGCACAACAGATAAGAAAGCAGTTAGCTAATATTATTGACAATTAAATTTATACCTTCTGTGTATAAATATACAATTAAACTTCATCAGGACGTTAACCTTTTATGAATTAAAAAAGTCTCTGCAGGGCAGAAAACTGGAAGTACCATTTTTTGAACAATATATTTATAATGCTATTTTTTTATGCTTATAGCATTTCACTATGGTGGTTCATTTTCCCATTCAATATCCAACATCATAGCATTCTGACATGCAACTTGGCAGATTGAATCTTACCAAACTCAAGGTTGACAGCCTTCAATCCTTCCGAGGAAGACTGTTGGGGCCAATATGATGACTCTGCAAACTGCTTATTCATTTTAATACAACTTGCAAAGATTACTTTCTTATCGATCAGTTTCTATTAACTATAGCAAATATGGCATATTTAGAAAGCAATATTATATTTAAATCACCAGATTTCTATTTTTACTGATGCACAATATACTACTTACTAAAAATAATTCAAATAACATCTGCCTATCTCAGGTCCTTAGAAAGAACTCGACGGGTAGATAAAAATGCAAAATCTAGTCTAAACAACTGACTGTGTGATGAACCATACAATAACAATTTATTAAATGTATATGTTGCACAATGCCTAACAATTCTAGATGGCTCAAACTTGTTAAAATATTTAAAATAGAAAAAAAAGATACGCAAAAATAGCCCAAGACAGAAGAATAAAAACAGAGTGCCAGTTTGGTCTAGTGGTGAAAGCACCAGGCTAGAAATCGGGAAACCAAGTTCAGGCCCCACGTTAGCCATGAAAGGGAGCTGGATGACTTTGAACCAATCATACTGTCTCAGCCCAATCCACTTCACAGGATTGTTGTGGGGAAAATAGGAGAAAAGTGCGTTGGGTATGTTCACCCTTGAGGTAATTTGTAAAAAATTCTAAGGGCAGGATATAAATAACTAATAAATACACTCACAAGGGGGAGGGAGAGAGAAAGGGAGAAAGGAAGCATTATCATATCATGTTTATAAGTGACAGAAGAACAGACTCCCTACTGCAACATTAATATAGGACAACGATGGCGAACCTATGGCACACGTGCCGGAAGTGGCACCCAGAGCCTTCCTTGAAGTTGAAGTGGGCCCGCCCACCCGCCAGAGGTCCATGGCGATCTCTCATACCTGTTTTGGAAGCACAGCTGCTCTGTGTTCCGGCTCTGGAGACGCATGCGCATGCACATAGAGAAGTGGGGTGGGTCATGTGCGCAAGCGCACGACCTCCCCACCCTTCCCGCCGCCCACGCAGGTGAGTGCAACACCACCCCCATCCCGTGCGCAGGTGCACACATCTCCAAAGCTGAAACACAGCTGATCCAACGATCAGCTGTGCTTCCAAACAAGGGCAGGTGGTGGGAGAGCTTCGCGTGCGCGTGCACACGCATAGGGGGGGGTGCAGGGGCATGTGGCTGCATGTGCCCGCTCGCATGCACCCAGACCTCCGGCACACAGGGCGGCAAAAGGTTCGCCACCGCTTATATAGGATAGTAGTTCTTTTCAGTTTTTGGGTAATTATATACAACTTAATAAATCTCTTTTTATGCTTAGGAGATGGGAACAATCAGGGTGAAGAATTTGTTGTTCTGATGCCATTTAATTCAAGTCCATGAAAAAGCCATTAATATTTTAATCCAGTTTATTCATTAGTAGCACGTTCTGTCAAATTCAGAAGTAATTCAGAGGAACGTATTCCCATATAAAGAGGTACTTATTCCAATATAAAAGTAAGAGTTACATATTTACATAATAAATACTCTAAAGCCATGGTTTTCCAAATAGCTTGCCTTAGTGGGAGATTGTGAAAAAACTGTAAGAATCTATATATTGTATAGTCAGTTTGGTTTGGTGATTAAGGTATCAGGCAACCTGCAACTGTTTGGGCCCTCTGCTGCGGCACCTCTCCCATCACGGGCTGGCCCTGCCCCTTGTCCAGCCCCCTCCCTCGCCTGGCCTGACAAGGTAAGGATGACGGCAGGGGATGGAGAATGGAGGGGATCAGCCAGGGCTGATTCTCCAGTGCCTCACTCTTGCTGGAGCTTCTTCTGGCCCTTGTTGATGCTGGGTGTGCCTCAATTGCTTGGGGAGACACACAGCTCGCCTAACCCAGCCGTGACCAACGGAAAGGGGGATGATCTTGCAGCACCCAGCCACATTAAGAAGCTCAGGGCAGCGGGAAAAGGAGACTGACCCTGCCGAAACTCGCATGCCCAACCCGGGGGTCAGGCTCAGAGAAAGCTGGAGTGCCCTCACCAAAGACACTCACCCATCAGCTGGTCTCCCCTCCTGTGTGTGTGTGTGTGTGTGTGTGTGTGTGTGTGTGTGTGTGTGTCTATGTCTGTCTGTCTGTCTGTCTGTCTGTCTGTCTGTCTCTCTCTCTCTCTCACTCTCTCTCTCTCTGTCTCTTCCCTCTCTCTCAGAAAGCCAAGACTGGGCCAAGCGGCAAGCTCTCCTTGGGGGTCTTCACTACTCCTTTTCTTTCTTCTTTTTGGAAATCCGGGCTGGCTGAGGAAGAAGCACGAGCTGCAGCAGAGGTTTCCCTCCTCCTCCCCCTCCTTCTCCTCTCACGACCCTCTGGCCGACTGTGGCGGGGCCCGGAGGGTGCGCACACACAGGGAGACCGTCAAGTGAGTGGCTCCCCACCCCGCACATGCTTTTGCTGCACTTTGGCTGAGCCAGATGTTCACTTGAGGAGTCTCCCTGCGTGTGCACACCCTCTCGGCCCTGCCAGCCAACCAGGTGGTCGCGAGCGGAGGGGGAGGGGGAGGAGGAGGGAAGCCTCTGCTGCAGCTCATGCTCGTTCCTCAGCCTCAGTGAAGTGCACGGTCACCGTTGTTACACAGGTTGAATCCCACCACTGGATACAGATGCACACACACACACACACACACATACAGAGAGGGAGTGGGAAGAGACATAGACACACACAGATAGAGGGGGAGAGTGAGGGGAAGATAGGGAGAGGGGGAGACACACACAGAGAGATACAGAGAGAGGGGGAGGGGGAGAGAGAGACAGAGAGAGGAAGAGATACAGAGAGAGGGGAAGAGAGAGAAGGGTTTTGTCTTTCCTGGTTCCTCTGGGAGGAGAGAAATTGCTCCCCTCAGAGTGGGTTCGCAACTTGGGAGTCCGCCTGGATTCACAGCTTCAATTT